>JAAOAM010000392.1:0-183798 GCA_013396015.1 Fusarium mexicanum
TCTTTAGGCTTCATGTCAACTGTCAACCATGGTCTCTCTGTCTAGCCACTCTGAATCAATTACTGTAACTACTCCGAAATGGCCTCGATAAATGATGTAAAAGCGCCCTCCAACGAACAAACCCCGGACATGCACGCCCGAAGACCGGCCAGAGGCACTATCACGACATATTCCCCCTCGCCCCTCCAAATTTACCCCGCCATTGAGAAGAACCCCTCCCCCCCGTACGTCTCCAAGTGCAACGTCGGGCTTGACCCGAGGTCTACAAGAAAGTGTTTACATCATAAATATTATGTAAATAGTCCTCTTCTTCCTCAACTTTCGTGTTATTCACTATACAGACGATTCTCGTTGCTCCGTGACTTGTTAGCATGCCTCTGCCTACGTCGTCGATTTATGAGCCGCCTTCGGCTGGCTTCACTGGCTTTCCTTCGAGAAGGAGTGTTGTTCATAGCACAGAGGGTATTGTAGCGGCGCCTCAACCTCATGCTGCGAATTGTGGTCTTGAGATTCTGAGGGCTGGTGGTAATGCAGCTGTAAGTCAATGTCCTTCAAACCCACGAGCCAGTAGCTTACAAACATCAGGACGCAGCTGTGGCGGTTGGTACGTCAACATCAAGACAATGATGAAAATCGTGAGCGAGGGCTAACGAAGAGTAGCTGCTGGCTTGAACGTCACAGAGCCTGTGTCCACCGGCATCGGTGGTGACATGTTCCTCCTCTACTTCGACGCCGCCACAAAGCAAGTCAAAAGTCTCAACGGCTCCGGCCGCTCAGGCTCCAAGCAGACCATCGAGAACATCCGCAAGAGCCTCAACATTCCCGAAGGCAAAGTCGGCGAAATCCCAACTCATCACGTCCACGCCGCTACTGTTCCCGGCGCAGCAGCTGGATGGGTCGATACCGTTGAGCGATTTGGCAGTGGAAAAGTTAGCTTGAGCCAGATCCTCGAACCAGCTATTAAGCTAGCTGAGAATGGATTCCCTCTTACTGAAATCGCTTCTCACTCTGTAAGTATATTTCTTGTGAGTGTGGGATTGGACTGACTTGGGGTAGTGGCAAGCTCAAGAGAAGCTTCTTCGTGATGCTTCGCCTAATTTTGCTGAGATGCTCAAGAAAGACTCCTCCGCGCAAGATGGTGTGAGAGCACCTCGTCCAGGCGAAGTCTTCAAGAATCCCACTCTCGCTCAAACATTCAGAGCTTTGGCGACGGAGGGTAAGAGGGGCTTTTACACCGGCCGCATCGCAGAGGAGA
Source organism: Fusarium mexicanum (assembly GCA_013396015.1). Lineage (NCBI taxonomy): Eukaryota > Fungi > Ascomycota > Sordariomycetes > Hypocreales > Nectriaceae > Fusarium > Fusarium mexicanum. The sequence goes on from JAAOAM010000392.1 coordinate 1,256, forward strand.
TCGTAAAGGTTGTTCAAGAACTAGGAGGATATCTCGAACTCGACGACTTGAAGCATCATCTCGAAACCGGCACGCAAAACACAGAGCCCATCTCTGTTGAATTCCGCGGTCAAGGCCTCACAGACAAAGATCCCAATGGCGGTGTTGAGCTCTGGGAACATCCCCCCAACGGTCAGGGTATTGTCGCTCTCATGGCACTAGGTATAATCGAACAGCTTGAGAAACAGGGAAAGATTCCAAGATTCACACCGGAAGATCATAACTCTACGGCTTATCTACACGCTATTATCGAGGCTCTGCGTCTTGGCTTCACAGACGCAAGCTGGTACGTCACCGACCCAGACACCACCAAAGTTCCCACCGCGGGCATGATCTCGCCCTCATACCTCGCCGAACGCGCCAAGATTTTCTCTGCTTCAAAAGCCCATGATGGCGTACAGCCTGGAAACCCTGACTTCGTATCCCCTGCTCTCCAAAGTAGCGATACAGTTTATTTCACCGTTACTGACTCGGCTGGCAACGCTGCTTCGTTCATCAACTCTAACTACGCTGGTTTCGGAACTGCAATCATTCCCAAGGGCTGTGGCTTCACACTTCAGAACCGCGGTGCGAATTTCTCGCTGGATGAGAAGCACCCCAATAAGCTTGAGCCGAGAAAACGACCTTATCACACCATCATCCCCGGCATGGCGACCAATATCAGCGATGGATCCCTGCATTCTACATTCGGTGTAATGGGTGGATTCAACCAACCCCAAGGAACCATCCAAGTTCTACTCAACCAAGTCCTGTTCGGCCTGAATCCTCAACAGGCTCTTGATGCACCTAGGATTTGCATTGGAGCCGGTATGCCAGACGAGGGTAACGTTTTGGACTGGACTGTTCATGTGGAGGAGGGTATTTCTGAAAAGACTGTCGAGGAGTTGAAGAAGCTGGGGCATAATGTTGTTGTGCTTAAGGGTTGGAAGAGGGCTATGTTTGGGCGTGGACAGATTATTAGATATACTGTTGATCCGGATGGAACGCCGGTTTGGTCGGCTGGTAGTGACCCTAGGGCCGATGGTGCAGCATATCCTCAGTAAATAGTTCTAGCTACCAAGAACAAGTATCACATATCCATGATACAATATCAGAATTTATGGCTTCTATTAGTCTGCATCTAAAAGATAGTGATCCGTTTCCTTTCCATCTGAGAAGGGTCAAGGTCTCCAGATTCATCAGTGTACTCGTACAAACGTCCAGATATCCCCCAAAAGGGCTGGAACGTCAAAGTCAAGCAAAGTACCGGCCCAACGACCCTGTATCCGCCCGAACATCTTCTCAATAGAAAGGGCTCCGATGAGCCGCAGAGAACCCAAAGCTCGTCATCCCTTTGCACGGGAAATTTGGCCTTGAATACGAAAAGGTTCTGACTAACAAACATCTTTTGATCATTGATAAGGAAGTCGGAATCCAGGAACACAGCCCACACTTCTAATGCTGTAGTCTTCATTTCTGAGTATGTCGGATGTGGTAGCTTGGCGAATGAAGCATCGGCATATCCTGCTTTGATGTAGTGATTGCTGACACTCGAGTCAATCTCTTCCCTGTATTGCGTAGCTTCAGGGAGATGTCGAATCTCGGCCAGGTCAACGACCCAAGAGGGCAAAGAGTGAACTGTTGTCCAATCGACAACCCAAGAGGGCAGTAATTTTCTGCAGCTAGTAGAAGGCGGATCACCACGACTTAGGTATGATAGGACTTCCAGGCTATCCTCGAAAGTGATGATACGCCTTGTAGTTTCCACAAGAAGCCTCTCGAACGCGTTCTCGCATGAATAGTCCGGTATTATTGCGTAGCCTGGGTGCGCAAGTCCGACCATGGAGTAGATCCGATCCCGCTCATCAGAGGACTGACTTTTCTGCGTATACACGAGAAGCTTCTTCAGATCGTAGTTTCGATACCATTCGTGCTTGGCAAGAAAGACACTGAGAACCTTGGAGATGGATCGTGAGACCTGGGTACGAGTGACTCCGGCACGCTTCAGCTTTTTCCTGACACACGTTCCGCGGGTCTTTGTTGGCTCGAAAAGGATCCCCAGTGTCGATAGACAGAGGTCGGGCATGAGTGTCAGCATAACCTCGTGTTCCATGGAGTGCTGTCCGTAGAGGAACGTTGCTCGGCAGGAAACCATGAACTCTTGAAAGACCCATGCTCTTCCCCACCATGGACTGCTCAAGACGTCGCAGAACTCGATCCAACCATCTACAAACTCATGCTGGCTCAGGCATTCCTCCATCTCAGTTCGAAATTGATGGGTTGAGAAAGGATATTGGCGATCGTCCCCGTCTTCAGTTGGAAATGTCTCTCCGACAATCGACCGATTCACATAACTTTCCTCCAGCTGCACAAGCCATCGCATACCGTCTCCTCTTGTCTCGGCCACAGAGAGGCAAATAAGAGTCTCTTTCGCACTCTCGTATATAGCCCTCATGAACCCAACTTGAATAGATCTCTCTATCAGATTAGCCTGGTTGATACATATCTGATCTACCCAGATGAGCAAATCTCGATGGTACGTATGTGTTTCCCAATAGTGGCGAACTATCTTCAAGGCGTGGTGCAGGTTGGCAAAAACATTGCATTTTGCCCCATTAACGAGAATAGGTTTCGTGTTGCGCGCATCACCTGCGCAGTACGACAGTGCAAGATATTGCTTATGCACGTCAGCGAGTTTCACGCCGGGTAATAATTCGCATTCGATGAAGCCCGATCCTGAGTTGGGCAGAATTTTGAGAAGACGGATTTCTCTGTCGTTGGTATTGAGGTCTCTGTAGTGTACTTTGGAGAGAAACTCGCTGTTCTCGGGGGTGCAGAAGATGTCGTGTCCTGGAGGTTCATTTACCGTGGTCGTCAATGTTAATTTTGGTTTTTTGTCCATGGGAGTCTTCGAAAAGCGTGGTAACATGGACTTATTTGAGTAATTGTACTAGCCGGACTTATAGAGTTGTTGAAGCTCATTCAAAACCTCCGATGCGATATTTAAATGGCATGTCAGAATGCGTTCTGAGGCGAAGCACGAAAGGGCATCTCGTGATTGGATGGCTGTGTTGGAACAGCCGCATTGTGAACCACAGTCTGCGGTCTCTCGAAATTTTGATCCTGCATAATATTCCCGAGTTATCAATATGTAGAAATAGGAAAATTACATTGACTTTTCCTGGGAAAGCAAGTATCTGTGAGATGCACATCTGAATGCGAGTAACTGAACCATCACTCTTGCAACCCATTGCCATCTCTCACTAGTATGTTCTGAATACTTATTCACGGCTAGAGTTACCTTCTTGAAGTCTAAGATTTATATCACAGCGAGTTCTTTATTTGCTCCGCTTGGTGGCAATCGATATATCCTTTGGAACACCAGATCCCATGTCGCATCGCAGTCACATACCATCAAGAAAGCTACTGCATTACCTTCAACTTCAAGATATAGTTTTCAACTGTGCATTTAGAATGATATGTGATATATGATAAGATGGTAATTAATCTTGCAGTTAGGTGCGCAAACAGACTCCCACCGTCATGTCGTTTATCCGCCTTAGCCTGGGTCGTGCCACAAGCTGAAGTCCAACGTAGCCATGTTTGTTCCGATAAAACGTGACTACACCAAGTCACATTCTTGATAAACATGAAGCATCATATTTTATATGCATGCGTTCAGAAGTCCATGTATCGAGTCTCCCAGCTCGTCAAACAGGCTTTGTGGTGGGAATGTGGCTGGCTTGAGTGTGAATCTCCTCATTCTCGGGATTCACAGGCCGCAAGTAATGAGATCCATGATAATAGTTATAATACTCGGCACGGAGAAAAAAGGTGAGCGACCTGGCCAAGATGGCCTTGGTAAGTCAACATCTTTCTGCCTACCTTAGGATACGCATTTACAACTCTGTAACAGGCAAGTAGTAAAATCACAGCGACTACAAGACTCGGGCTTGGCGTCATAGGGCGCAACTTCTTCAGTAAAGCCGGTGTCGTATTCTGATGTGCTGGCGGTGATGGCTACAGCTACGACACTGCCATCGGCTTTAAGATCCCCCCAACACCCCAGTCTGACAAGAATACACCCCAGAAGCTCCATTCGGTTTGCAAGAACAACACCTCTCCTACCCAGAAGGAGACATGCCTCATGGCTGCCATCATATGGTCCAATGCTGAGGAGGTTAAACAGCGACTCTCTTATTTCTGTGCCGGTGATGGCAATGTTCCTCTTGAAAGGCAAAAGGTCTGACCAAAAGTGTTCCAGGGCCGCCCAGTCAAGGTGTTCAAGTTAGATCATCACGGCTTATCAGGAGAGTTTTCTTAGGGCGAAATTTCGAAACTACTGAATCTGCCTGAGCGTTTGATGCCCACCTGGACATCAATACGGACACCCATGTAAGCACTTCATATAACTATGGTGTGAACACGGCTAAATGTCGAATGGGCTGGGATGGCCTGTTCCTAATTAGCTGCATCTATAGCCAGGGCAAGTCAAACAATGGCGGCAAGCTCTTATACAAGACACGCCTACCTTACTGGGTTGATGCGAACAAGTTTGAGGACTGGTGCAACATCGACATAAACCTCAGTGGGCTGGAGGACCTCTTTCCGAGGAAACGAAGTTTCTGAGTGGAATGAGCCCATTAATGCTCTTGTGAAATGTTTGAGGATTCTCAATCGCGGAAAACCCCCTTCTGGGGAGATCAACTCATAAAGTTGTTACAAGAAGAAAACGGCGAGGACGAAGAGGATGATTCTCCATATACTGATCAAGATTCCCTCAAATATGTCCTCCTCAAGAAGCATTATAATGACAATGCGGATCTGGATGACTCCATTTAGGCACGTATCACAAGAGAGCTCGAGGCCTCTGTCAAGGAAGGAACTGATTGGAAGTATAAGATGGATGAGGAGGCGAAGATACACATGGAGAAGAAGGCGGACAAAGACAAGATGGGTTAAGAAGTGAAGATGTAAATGGTGAAGAAGGCGAACATGGAGAAGAATAAGAAGAACAATGATCACATTGACATCGAGGACAAACAAACTGTGGTACAGGAATGCGTTAACATATGGAACACAATTTCGGAGCAAAGTATCAAGGACGGTGAGGGGCAGTCGACTTACTACCCTTACATTTTGCTTCAGCTAATGATGATGAGCTTGATGGGGCTATGAAGTCGTTTAAATGGCCAGAACAGCCATTCCGACACAAACGGTAGAAATAGCCACTAAAGAAGGGCTTCAATAAGACACACATATCAAAACACCTGCACTTCGTCAGCGGTTTACCGTCTCTGATATAGTTCCGTATTTAAATTCTAGCGATCTTCTCCACTTTATTCTGTCAAAACGTCTCTGTCCCAAGTTGTCCCTTATGCATAGGACACCACATTGGAGTTGCAAGGTCGGCGAAGTTTGTTTGTTGTTTGCTCACTGCTGATTGCACGTTGGAACATTAACTACTAAGCCAGTCAAACATGCACAAATATCTATGTTTTTTCCCTGATAGATATTCCCTAGGCGGTCGATAGTCATTGTGTGACGGAGTGGTTGCAAGAATGCCTCGTGAGGCGTAGCACGTTGATGTTGATCCCATGATTGGATGCCGCGCTGCAGCAGGGGTGCGGCCAACAGCATTTAACAGATCATGGCAGTCGATTCCAGGCAGCCACCAGAATCGCATCAATCGAAAGAAAATATCTCCTAGCCATTTCCAAACTTCTATTGAGGTTCCATGTCCAGTCACTTCGTAGTTCTTGCTAAGCCGACGACCACACCACTACCTCGTTACTGGCGGCATCAAAGCTGCAGCCAAAAGGTCAACCCCTATGTAATCTGCTGATGAATCACCTAGCAGTCCCGTCACCCAATAGTAGACTTTGAAAGAAAGATGGGACTCAAGCTCGAGTCCTGGCGCATAGCTATCGCGTCAGATTAGGTCGAGCGCGTATCGATATACACATCCTCCTTACACGGCAACTCCGAGTACTGTACGCATGTGTGCGGCACAGATCTTTAGCTGTTTCAAAAAGTAGAAGAAATAAATTCTACTTAGCTAAACATAGAACACTTTATGCAAGGGGTTTCATGCTGACTAGGTCTACTAGGCAGAATCACCACCATAAAGGAGTAGGCCTCCTATGACGAGCAGGCCAAGGTGGATAGAATGCGAAAGAATTAAATCGAAACCCCGTTTTCATTACTCGTTTTCGTAGTATTAAATGTGTGGGTTGTCTGGCAAATAGCTTGTGCCTACTTTTCACTCCAGCAACTATCTGCTTTCCTAGTCGCCGCCACTAGCCATGGAGTTGGCTTGCGGCTGTTCCCTTGGCCAATACTTGGCTATATTTGCTACATCCGGCTCAATCAGTAATTTGGTTGACATACGCCGGAATTTGAGGCAAAGGAGTCGTCAGAGGGGAGCGACTGCCTACCAAGCAAGTCTCGAGCAATTCCGCTCTCAGTTCATGGCCAGACTTAGGATGCCGGGTAAGGATCTGATTGACAGAAACGATGTAGTCCAACAAGAAGGACTTATTAAGATGGCACATGAATATCTCTGTGTTTGCGATAATGGTTCCTTGTACTGGCCTCGTACGAGCGATGATGGATCTCTTCGATACCCTAGAGATCAATACGAGTAACTTGTCTCTCTCGTCAGTTGACTTCTCTCTGACTTTAAAATACAGATTATACACCAACATTATTTGGTATTTCCTTCGGCGCAATCTCAAAGATAACGGGAAGAAGTTACGCTCAACACGTTCGCGAGCTACGACCGCAGCCAACAACGGCCGACGACCGAGGAATCCAAGCAACGTTCTTGGCAGCGAGAGCCCTACGCCATCTCCTCCGGAGCACGAGTGTTCCTATAATGCGGCGTTGGTTCTCTAGTTCGGACACTCATGAAAAAAGTGCTAACCGTCTTCAGAGCAGCATCCAATGAAGATGGTGGTTCTTCCTCTTCTTCAGAGAGTCCTCAGTCGAGCCAAATCCCGCGACAGGACGAAGCCATGGGTAATAGACGCGCGATACCTTACGGTAGGACTTATAGCCCTGATGAGTTGGCTGGATATGTAAGTGAGTTAACGCTTGAAGGGATACTTTACTAACTTTAGATAACTTAGGGTATTGATGAATCGGGGCATCTAATTCCTGACGCGCAGCCGCGGCGTGTAAGTCAAATGCAAGATTTACAAGATAATCTTAGGCATATGGGGCCTAATCCACGATCAAATATGGGTGTTAACCATAGAGAACGTGAGAGCAATCCATCGGCGCATACTACTTCAACGGGCACTCAAACGGGGTTTGAAACAGATGAATATCGCGACAGAGATCCCAATGCACCTCCCCCTTCATCCATGAACTCAAATAATGCCTCCCAGCAGTCTCAGCAAGCAAACCACAATGAAACCCAACCCAGAATTTCGCGGGTACGGGACTCGATCGAGTCTGAGCAAAGCTCGCCCAGCCCACCATCCGAAGTCCCAAGATCTCCATCCCCAGAGCCCAAGCCCAACATTGACCTCATATTCAGCTACGATGTCCTCCCAGGACTCAATCTCCGCCTCGTACACGGCGAAGAGATTTTTCTGATTCCCCGAGAGCAAATGTTCCGGCTACTGAATTGGCAGCATGACTTTGACTGGCTGCTCATTTCGCTCGAAGCCCCAGGGGTGCTTTTTCAAGAACGTATATCTAGGGATGATAATCAGGAGTTTCGAAAGGTGATGGCTAGATTTGAACAGATAGCTTGTGCTATGAAACGTGATTATGCTGAGATAGGGCGAAATGCAGTGATTGAGATTGCGTTTGTGCCGGAGTGTAAGGGACATTCGCGAACTGTGCTGTTGGACGCTTGGCAGAGGCGCTGGGAGAGATCTCACGGCATTGTGGTTTGAGCTGGGTTTTGAAGGACATGAACTGGAAGATATAGACTTTATAGACATAGACCATTGCTTTCGAAATATAGACCTACGGATAAACTGAGACGACCAAAAGCGAACCCACTGAGCGGTCGGACGCCTTGTAATTGACACCATTGACATCCCTCCTCAGCCTCGTAAGAAGGGGCCTAATTCTCCAATCGAGAAGAGACAACAGTACCCCAAACTACTTGCGATGAACCCTTTCCTTCCGTTCATGGTAGGAAGCTAGAGAAGCTATGGCAGCTACTTCGGACTGCTCCGTCATTGCAACCCTTCGCAGCTCTTGATCGCATTCTGCTCTGGGGGATCAACAGGTGCACTCTCCGAATTACCATCCCTTTCAGAGCAGCTGGAGCAATCGACATCAATAGTATAGACGAGAATACCGCCAGCTGAATACCAACACCACTCCGATTCTTCACAGCACCAGAGGTCGAGATGCAAATGACCACACCATTCTATTCCGCGCTTTTGCTGTACATTCGTATCTGTCATACAGAGGTATCTCTTCACTATTACACCATGTTATACACTCGACCGATCGTAATCGCCGCTTCTATTCCTTCTGCTCAGGCTCCCCCTCAAGAATAACCTTCTTCTCATCAAACAGCTTCGCCAAATCACCATTCTGATGCATCGAGACCAGAATATCCGTTCCACCAATAAACTCCTTGGCGACGTAGAGCTGAGGAATCGTAGGCCAGTCGGAGTACTCCTTGATACCCTCGCGCAGCTCGGGGTCCTCGAGGACGTTGAAGGCGGCGAATTTATCGGGGTTGACGCCCTGCAGGCCGAGGATCTGGATGGCGGCGCGCGAAAAGCCGCACTGCGGTGTCTCGGGTGTTCCCTTCATGAAGAGCACGACGGGCGCGGAGGACACGGCCTTGTCGATTGCGGAGCGGGTTTGGTCGGAGAGCAGACGGGCTTGGAAGGGTGTGAGGGGGGAGATTGGTGTGCGGAAGAGAGGAGCTGTTGAGCGGACGGCGATAGGCCGGGCGGCTTGTCGGAGGGACTGGAAGAGTTAGTGGCTGTAGATAAGTGGTGGTGGAGGGAGAGGGCGTACTGAAGCTACTGTTCGCGCAAACATTGTGGCGGTTGTGAGGGAGGATGTGGTGGTGAGAGAATGCAGATGCGCAGTGGATTTGGAGTGTTGGATATGGCGGAAGTTTTAGATGGGATTAGTGATGTCAAGGATGTTCCGATGCCGATCCCCGGATATCAGTGGCGAAAGGACCAATCAGCGAAGAGGCGATTGCGGCTTATCAACAATGTCGTGTTTGCCCATTGTGATGTTAGAATGACAATCATTCTGAGACTACAATCTGATGGATTTGTTCTTCGCTGTCAATCAAAGATCCCCTCTATCGGCAGGCTCCGAGTGTTTCGTCTTCGATTGCTTATTGCCTGGCCTAGGCACCTTCATAAAGCTTACTACAGCTTCTGCCACTATAGAATACAGCACTGTCAGTTACTTACACTCTTACCAATGCCTAATGCTGGCCATAACATTCGGTAAACATGCTATTATAATCAGTCCATTCTTAGGTTCAGTCGGCACCGCAATGACGCTTTCAGCACTTGCGATTCGGCTCGTGATATCTTCAGAGTTCATCATATGACGCGGGGCTGATGGCGGGGTCAATGGATATAAAGCTCCCTGCTGTCAATTCTAAAGATTCTCACAGCCATTGATTCTCAATTAAACAATCAGTCAATTATTTACCAAATTTATATCTATCACTCGCATTTGAAGCTGAGGACAAAAAGTTGACATCATTCCACCCAAGTGCATCAAGCCCTATCAACTCTCGCCAAGACCGCTGACAAACGCATCTGCATCTCACTCGACCTCAGTGCCCAAGGTAAGTAGGGGAGGAAAGAAAACTCAGGACCTTGATCCTAAATGACAAAAGATTTAGGTCAACTTAGTATAATTTATGATACCTTTGCTAAGTTTCGGATACCTTACCTGAATACCTTTGCTAGGTAAGTTTAGGATAGCGTTTGCTGAGTTTATTTTGACACCCTATATCAAGGTCTGATATTTTCTTGCTCCCCAAGAAATGCTTCACAAAATTCAACATGGGCACGACGCCCATCACGACCACCACATGCGCAACTCAACTGAAGCTCTCGAACAGGCCCGAGGCGATGGCAAGCGCCATATTCTCCTCGCTGCCTCCGGTTCCGTCGCGACAATTAAGCTCGTCCAGATTATAAACGGCCTCAAATCACAACCCAATATCTCCATCCGTCTCATCCTCACTCGATCAGCGTCAGAATTTCTGTCTGGTCAGAGTCTAGAGCAACCCACTGTTGATCAAGTCTCTCGTCTTCCGAATGTCGACGCTGTTTACACAGATGCGCATGAGTGGGCACAGCCTTGGAAGCGCAATGCGCCGATTTTACACATTGAGCTACGACGCTGGGCGGATGTTCTGGTTATTTCGCCGTTGAGCGCGAACACGATGGCAAAGATTGTCAACGGCTTGTGCGATAACCTCTTGACATCTGTCGTTCGAGCATGGGATGTTTCAGGCACTGTGGATGGCGTCAAGAAGAAGATTCTCGTCGCGCCTGCGATGAACACTTGTATGTGGAATCACCCCATCACTGCGAGACAGCTGCGAGTTTTGGAGGAGGAATGGGGTGGAGAAAATGGTTGGTTTGAGGTGTTGAGGCCAATATCGAAGAATTTGGCCTGTGGTGATGTCGGAAATGGTGCGATGGTTACTTGGGAGAGTATTGTTGAGGCGATTGACGAGAAGATCAATGCTTAGGGACAGACATGAGCACGAAAAGAAAGGAAAAGCGACGGAAAAGCGACGGAATTGAGTTATCCTCAGCAAGTCTGATTCAAGTTTGCTGGTCGCGATTTGGCGGCGTTTGAGGGCTGGGACAAAAATGCATGACAGAGCCGCCGTAGGGTAATTGGTGATGGAATTGATACCACAACGGATAGGGAAGGGCATTCATTTCTGAGGCTAAAGCAAGCATATAAATGCTCAATATGATCCTGAATTGAAAGATTGCTATCGGAATTGGAATTGCAGGCTTCTGCACAATGCGAACGGGTTGGTGAATGTCAAACGGAAGGTGCAGGGCTGGCGCGGCGGGTTCTTTCCTTTTTTACATCGACACCTGCAACTGCTGGATCAAATTATGAGTAAACAGCAGGACGCACTCTCACATCCAGATATTTTCTCCTTCTTAAAAGCGCAATTATCTCCAAAGCCTCGATGAAATCATGGCATCCGCATCTCAATATTTCCTGAACTCCACCTCAAGTCTAGAGGAAGATGGTTGGCCTTCGACCCTGCGAGACCGCCTGCGCGACGACGATACTCCAGCGACGAGTTCCTCCATCGGGCCAATTCCCTACCAGAATATCTACCAGCAGGTCCACGCTTGTCTCGGGAAATCCTTGGAGACTTCAAAGCCCGAAAACAAAGTTGTTCCTGCACAAGAGAGCAATGATCAGGCTTCACAACTTCGAGGTTAGTTCGCGATGCAAGGCGCTGGGCTTCACTCCTAACGACACACAGAATCGTATGCTCGCATGGGTATGTCCCTTCACAGCTCTGCAATCGAGCACCTCGTAAAGGCGCACACGGATGTGCAGGCCAAGACCGCCAGCTTCGCGGAGAAATCAGGCGAGACCTTGTCGCAATCCAAACAGCTGTACGCCAACATCGCCTACCCGCTATCGGCCACACTTTGTCATCACAATGACCACGAAGACCACCCTCGAGCAACTATTGCTGTTCATTTGAAGAAGCTCCAGGAAGAAATCGTTGCCGCGAGAGAAGAGGTTCTTCGTCTCAGTGTCGAATAGGATGAGTGCTGTGCGACCGAGGAACAGGCTTGGAAGGAACTGAACAAAGAACTCGCCGATCAAGGTGACCAAGATGGTGTCGATGAGGAGCTTTTGAAAGTTGCTGAGGACTTCAAGAAACAGGCGGAGGCCATCGTGGAGGAAAAGTGTCGACTCTTGGACGAGGTTGACAAGGTACGTCGGTGTTCCGCCACCAGTGATTTTAGACTGACGCGCATGTGCAGGAGTTCAAGGCTGAGATCCAGAACGAGACTTTGAAGATGATGCAGGATCTCTTCGATGATTGATCGATGCGATGTACTGGAAGCAATGTGTGGGTTATTTTGGTATCAGCAATCTCATGTCCGATTCGTCATGTACAGTAGCAGAGCTGACTTTCAACTGGTCGTCTATTTCGTATCTCATTAACTATCTGCACCTGTCATTTCCATCTTTGTCAATGCATGTGCCCATGACCAACCTGGTCTCTTTTGTGTATCAACAAACACCGCTAACGCCATACCCATGAATCAACTTTTGATGCACCTCTCCGAAAGGCACTTTTGAATCGGCAGTTTACTGCTTCTTCTCGGGGATGACAACGCCCCAGGGGTGCTCTGTGCGACCGTACATGATGTCACCCAGCCAGCCCTTGATCTTGCTAGTGACCTCGCCGGCCTCACCTCCAGCGCCCATGGGGATGTTGATATCTTGTCCACGGTGGTGGATCTGGGAAACGGGGCAGATGAAGTACTACTTTCGTTAGCAGAGTCTCGACATGGAATCAATTGGTAAACTTACGGCAGTACCAGCAGCGAAAGACTCAATCAGACGACCCTCAGCATCGGCCTCAACGACCTCAGCGATGGTGTACTTTCGCTCTGTAATCTCATACTCATCTCCCAGACGCTGACGAGCCAGCTCAAGACAGCTTCGGCGGGTGACGCCATCAAGGATAAGCTTATCGTCAAGAGGAGCAGTGATGATCTCCTTCTTGCCATCCTTTCGCTTCCAGACAACAAAGAAGTTACTGGCTCCAGCCTCGGTACACTCGCCCTGAGCACCGTACAGCCAGAGAATCTGGTGGAATCCACGGGTTCGTGCATCAGCCGTGGCGAGCAGAGAAGGGCCGTAATTGGCGCCGACCTTGGCATACCCGAAGCCACCGACCCAGGCGCGCACCATGTCGTCGGGGGATGTGTGAAGACGCATTCCGCCAGGGGGAGCGTCCATGCGGGGCATGTATGTCACGATGATGTAGAGGAGGGCTTCCTTGGGGGCAGAGACACCGAGCTGAGGAGCAGTGCCGATGATAGTTGGGCGGATGTACAAGAAGCTGCCAGCGCGATCGGCGGGAAGCCACTTTGTGCCGTCAACGGACAGAAGAGCGATGATGAGCTTCTCTACCTCTGCGGGCTCAAAGACTGGAAGCGAGATACGGCTCGCCGACATGCGAAGGCGCGCAGCGTTGCGATCAGGGCGGAAGACACGGAGCTTGCCATCGTAACCACGGAAGACCTTCAGACCCTCGAAGCACTCTGTAGCGTAGTGCAGCACAGAGGCAGTGGGCATGAGGCTCAGGGGTCCGTAGGGCTTGAGCTCGGGGGCAGACCAGCCGGTAGAGACCTTCCACGAAGCGAGGACCATGTGGTCGGTGGCGATGGTCTCATCGCCGGAGTGGGCGTTTGCTTCATCGGGAACGGAGCGGGGGGATTGTGTGTATGTGTATGTGAGCTTTGAAGCGCCGAGGGGAGCCTGGACCTGGGGGGTGCCGTTGACGGTGGGCTGGGCGAGATCTTTCTTGTGGATTGCTGCGGCTGTGAGGTTGACGTCCTGGGTCTCTACGGCGGAGGGAGCCATGGTTGCGAGTGAAGATTGAAGATCGAGTGAATGTTGTTTCTGAGCGAAGGTCTTCTTTTGAGGAGGAAGAGAGTGAGATCGGAGTTCACAATGAGAGGTTCTATAGAGAAAGCAAACAGAGACAAAGAAGAGCAGAGATAAAACTTTATATACGCAAGCACGGAAACGCCAAACTACCTAACTACTCCGTGTATGACTGTTCTGCCCCCCTCCCCCTCCGCTATCCGGTCTCCACCTTTGTGTCGTTCGGAACAGTCACGAGCTGGGGCAGAAAAACTTCCCGCCGCTCGCGGGCCCGGATAGACCGCCTCTGCCCGCGCGGTGGCTCGGCACCGGCGATGGTGTTTTTTTTTGTGTTGGGTATTTTTTCTGCCATGCTTGCGATATCGATACAGAAAAAGCGCTAAACTGGGTTTGGTAGGTGGTGAGGTATGCTCCACACAGCCTTTTTGACGTGGTGGAGGGGGAGCCGCCAGTTTGGAAGAGGGTCCACTGATGATGGCTTCTGGAAAGATAACGAAGTATTATAGTCAGAGGATGTTTTACGTCATTGATGGGCAATTGAATAAATAGCCTGTGAATTGGTCTTGTTCATAATGTAGTGAAGCTGGAATTTCTGTTGGGAATAGGTACAGAGCACATGACTCTTCTGCAAACTTGAGGTGCTTATCGAGATCGCTTACACGAACTGCATAAAATACCCGGCCCCATCGGCTCTTCCTTTCTCAGCGCGGAACGAAACTGTCAAAAACCACGGAGTGCTCCACTGCCAGGGCGCGGCTTAAACAAATTGGCTATCAACAAAGATAACAAACAACAACCACCATCCAATTGAACCAGCGTCACATATCCTCATCATATCAGAGGTTTATGCAGTAGATAGTCATGTGCCATGAAATCCCTGCTTGTCAATTCTGACAGAAGAAAGAAAAACCTTGATGGAAGTTTTCTTGGCAGGGCGGAATTGTGCATGGCACCGTGGCTAGCCGTCAATTGCCATTGTTACCGCCCCTCGGTGCTGTGAGGTCATGTTATGTTACCCCCCCAATTGGAAGGGATAATGATGATGAGTCGCGTTGAGGTCACATTGTGTGTCTTCTTATCGATGATCGGTCCTTTGTTTCGTGGCGTGGAGATTTTCATGTCATTGTATCGAGATGTTAGTGTGAAAAGGTACGATAGCAAGGGTATCGTGACAATAGACTTGCAGACACTCGTCATCTTCAAGGTAGGTATCATGATTACTCTATACTATACTTTTTGTATTCCGCCCGTCTCTTAGGATTCCCTGTTGAAAGGACCGCACATTACCGGATCTGTTTTTTTCTTTCACACCATCCATCAACCACGCCCTACGCCCTTTCAGCCTCCTTCTTACGCTGCTCCTCCTCCAGAATCTCCCTCTCGCGCGCCGCCGCCTCAACACTCGCCTTCTCGCCCTTTGCCCGCTGGCGTGCCTCGTACATGTCCCTCGACTTCATGATCCGCTGCACGATCTCACCGGCGTTGACGTGCGCAAACGTGTGCGCGCCGATCTCGCGGTAGATCCCCATCGCCTTGGGTGCCGTGTACGGATCGTATGTCAGGGGCATGAAGGAGGTTGGGCCGTGGTACACGGCGTCTGGGGTGCCGCGCGGTAGGGTGTTGAGGTAGGTCCTTGTGGGAGAGAAGGGTGCGCCGAAGATGACGGCGTTGATGTACTGTGGTTTAAAGTGGTTAGTGGTTTTCAGGGCTGGGGTAGTATTGGGGGAGGAGTTGTGTTTTTTTATTACCTTGCACTGTAGAACGCAGAGACCGCGCTCGAAGGTGTTCATGATGGGGTAGTTGATTCCCTTCCATTGATTGATGACTTCGTCCTCGTGCACGCCTACTACGACGTACGCCGGGGGGTAATCCTCACCCTTGCCGAGACGCTCATTTACGGACTGCTCGGAGAACCAACCGTCCTCACGAGCGAGCTTTTCTTCCTCGAGGAGGACTTGGCGGAGGAATTCGATGTGGCCGCTGGAAAAGAGATCATAACCTCCATCGACGTACACAACGCGCTGGCCGGGCTTAGGTCCGGGTCCCTCGATAAGCTGACGGAAACTGCCCCTTTCCTCCTCACCCTCCTCCGCCTTGGCGACCTGCGACGCCTTCCAGAAGAACACCTCGGCGCCGGGTGCTCTGCCCGAAGCATCGGTCGCATACAGCTTCATGCGCTCCAGCATCTGCTGGCCCTCAGCGATGCGCTCCTCCGGTGTGCCGTGGCCCTCTTCACCGGCGAGTTTCTTCTCGAGCGACTTGATGAAGTGCGTCTTTGTGCAGAGCAGCATACGACCGACGAGGTCAGTGGTGGAGATGCCAGGTGAGCGCTTAACCACCTTGAATCGCCCAGCCTCCTTGACGAATCGGTAGCAGTCGTTACCATCGCTGTCCGAGGTGATGTCGTCGCCGTGCACGACGTATTTACAGCCGTAGTGGGAGATGTAGGGGAGATAAGTCACGTAGGGCGCGTTGGCGACTGAACGGGTGACCCAGCGACAAGCGTCAGTAGCAGCGAGTCTGGGAAAGTCAGTAAATGTGTCGCGTGACAGGTGGGAATGAGTTGGTGTTACCGTTCTGCGAGGTTCATGACTGTAGGGCCCTTGTTGGCGAGGATGGCCTCGTCTGAGTGAACGCCAGCGTAGAGCTCATCGCCTAATTGGCGGGCTTGCACAATAGCGCCAGCATGGCCTGATATCGTCAGTATAACTGATCGCGATGAGATATAGAGGCTGTATTACCGTGGTGGAAAAAGTCAAAGCAGCCGTCGACCCAGATGCGCCCCTCGAGGAGCTCAGGAGCAGGCTCACCCTCAAGATGAAGCTCATCGTCAACCGAGGGGTTAGTGGGGTCAGTCGAAGACATGGTGGCGAGAAAAGATACAGCAATAGCGATGAGTGAGTGATGTTGACAAGTCCAAGTTCAAAAAATTAAAGACCAAGAAGAAGAAGCGGTGATGATGAATGCCTTTTTTTAAGATTAAGGAGCCCTCAGTAAGGTGATGGTTCTACGTAACTCGAGCTGCTGGAAGTTAATGGATGAGCTTTGGTTGGGCCTAACAATTTTATGGGCGATTTGATTGGTCCGTTCGTACGCTGCCAATTTAACGACGGTCAATGGAGCTTAGGTAACCGTCTATAAATACGAATAAATTAAATGCGTGTTCTTTAACCCATGCTATTACCGTGAAATGCATACGCAAGCAAGAGTAATCATTGAATGAGCGAAGGATTGAATACGAGAGGGCTGTTTGTTCCTTTTAAGGGTCTTGAAGCACCCCTGTCACATGCAAACAACAGCCACGCTAGCAACACCACGTTTTTGACAAAACCACCAACTTTCTCATCACTGACTCTCTAACTTCATATCAATTTACTCCATTTCTTCCATCTAGTCTTTGAGACTATCTCATTCTGTGACCGAGAACCCGGATCTCATTTCATCTTATCACGTCAGGAGACTCCACTTTGCTCGGCACGTTCCCGATCCATTGGCTCCGATCTTTGCCTTAATCGTGGACCTGCTCGGGCCAAGATTCCCCGGACGGGAATAGATGCATCTTTAACAGCTTCTTGAGCTTGGGGTAAATGCGCGATGATACCCTGGCATGAACATGTCAAATCGGTCAAGTGTCCGATATCATGAGGTATAAAGATGCTTGTTTGCCCGGGTCGAATATGGGCTTCATCGTTGACAATTGACCTGCGAGCATCATGAAGTTCACTACTGTCTCTGCGCTTCTGGCCCTGGCGCCGCCTGCTCTTGCGGATTGGCATTTTGCTAAGAATAAGGAGATCAAGTATACTTCTGTGGAAGGGTTCTTTTTGCAAGATGATTTAGCCACGAACCCTACCGGCTTTGACTATGTGAGACCTCTCTTGCTTTACACGAAAAACTTGAACTAACGAGGGACAGGCTCAATGGAACTTTGGTCTCTTGAACCGCACTTATCCCACTGATCCTAAGAACCCCCGAAAGGGCTACAAGACTCAGTGGGAGCGCTTCGAGCAGTATGTCAAGCATCTGAACCGCAATGCTAGCCGCGACAAGACGCGCTACAAGGTTCTTGTCATGGGACGTCATGGTGAGGGCTGGCACAACGCCGCTGAGTCTTTTTACGGAACACCCGCCTGGAACGTAAGTCATCCCCTTGGCCTTCTTAGTTCACGAGCTGACATTTGTAGTGCTATTGGGGTCTTCAGTCCGGCAACGGAACAGCGACGTGGGAGGATGCTCTCCTCACACCCGCAGGCGAGGCCCAAGCTCAAAAGGCAAACGCATACTACAAGACCCGCTTTGAGAACGAAGGCATGCCATTCTTCGACTCCTACTACACATCCCCTCTCGCCCGCTGCGTCGAGACCGCCGTGGAGACTTTCCAGAGCCTCAAGCTCCCCAAGGATAAGCCTTTCGTCCCACTGGTTAAGGAACTTCTCCGCGAGGGTATCAGCATCCGAACATGTGATCACCGTCGCAGCAAGAGCTTCATCAAGACTCTTGCTAAAAAGATCAAGTTCGAGAAGGGTTTCTCTGACAAAGATAAGCTTTGGACTGGAAAGGAGGGTGAGACTGATGAACACCAATTGGCACGAAGCAAGGAAGTTCTGGATGATATCTTCACAAGTGATAATGCTGTTTGGATCAGCATTAGCAGTCACTCTGGTGAGATCACGAAGCTTCTTCAGGCTCTTAACCATCGACCTTTCCGTCTTGCGACCGGTCAGATCATTCCTGTTCTTGTCAGAGCTGATGTCGTTTCTGAGGAACCTACGTCTACGTATGCTTCTTGGACTACGGAAGCTACCTGCAATACCCCTCCTGTGACTAGCATTGGAGGACAGGGCTGTGTGTGCTCAACTACGCTTGCATCTACACCAGCAAAGGCGACATGAGTCGGAGAAAAGAAATAGTTGATCATGTAGTGATCGCTAACTAGTACATAGAAAAAGAAGCAGTCCGCTTGACTAGTACAAAGGAAAAATGACAGTACATGCGTCCAACCCGCGGCGTCGTTACAATCTTGCCGCTTCCGTTATCCATCGAATCATGAAACTAGAGTACCCGCGCACCTGGCTCCATCCGATCCCAGCAAGTTCAAAATAGCACCGCCTGGTATAGCCGTAGGATTTGCCGTTGATCCTAGTGTAAACTTCCACGTTTGACCCAATACCGTCTCCTGAGCGAAGAGTGTTCCGCCCGGCGCTGCCATGACGGCACCCCAGACGAGGTTGAGAGTTGTGAGGAGGAAACTGTTGTAGGATTGGAAGCGCTCCCACTTTTGTGTGGTCAAAGACCAGCGGACGATGTTTGTTCTGAGGAGGCCGCTCTCAATGACTGATGCTTGCAAGGCATAGAGATAGTTTCCTCCGCCGGGGACATAGGCCCAGTCACCCACTCCGGAAAGGAGGTCGGTGGCCGATGTGCCGGAATTCAAGATCGTGCCGAAAGTGGTGCTAGTCGGCCTTAAATCGATGCACCACCATTTACCTCCCCCCTCCGAAACCCAAAACCTTCCTTGATCATCTACATCACCCATGCTGATAGCATTCGACCCAATCACAAGATCAAGGACCTCCCATCTACCATCCTTAGCAATACGAATAAGTCCCGATCGCTTACATCCCAACAGGCCGCAAAGAAGGGCATTGACCAAGGGTTGTTGGTAGAAGCCATAGATGTAGTTATCGAGCCTATTGAAGCCGATACCGTTGATAGGACCGCCGGGGCCAATGCCCGTTCTGATATCTGTCCGTTGACCGGTGACGAGGTTGACGCGTGTGAGGGTATTGGCGAGAAGGCTTTGGACGGTGTAGCCGAAGCCATCGCAGTCGAAGGTTGGGCCGAATGCGAGCTGGGGCATCATGCTTGTGCTGGAGGTACTGCTGGAAGAGGTAGCGACTACAGGGACAGCTGCGCTGCTGGAGGTGGTGAGTACTGGGGCTGCAGCACTGGTTGAGCTTGTGGTCACTGGTGCCGGAGCTGCGCTTGATGTTGATGATGCAGCGGCGGCAGCGGCACTTGATGAGCTTGAGGCTGCTGCAGCTGCAGCACTAGAGGAACTGGCGGCGGCGGCCGCAGCTGAGGAACTTGATGTAGCCGCAGCGGCCACAGCAGCGCTGCTTGATGAAGTTGCTGCGGCGGCTGCAGCGCTACTCGAAGAACTGGTGGCTGCTGCAGCGCTACTGGAGGAACTAGCTGCTCCTGCAACAGAAGAAGAGCTCGAAACCGCAGGCGCATCTGCACTAGAAGAACTTGAAGCAGCGGCTGCTGCGGCAATGCTCGATGAGCTTGCTGCCACCGCCGCGCTACTTGATGTAGTTGGAGGTGAAGCAATAGCAGAAGAACTGGTTGTAGGAGTAACTGCTGTTGAACTACTAGTGCTTGAAGTACCAGTCAGAGTTGTTGAAACAGGGCCCTCCATACTCAACGGCGCAGCTGAGCCAGAAGTCGAAGACACGACCATTGTCTCAATAATAACAGTACCAGGCTCTCCAGCCGCAGTCGGCGGATCATACAGCGTTCGTTCAGCTGTAGCTGTGGGAGGAGCAGCTCTGAAGATAGTAACATTGGTACCAGCGACGATTGGGGTGGAAGTTGACGGAATGCCTGCTGGTGCGCCGCTGATGGGATTTGTTGAAGCTGCGGGGCTGGCTGTTGGTGTTTCGATGACCACCGTACCCGGCTCCCCAGAAGAAGCTGGAGTGAGGGTATAGGTCGTAGGGACTGACACTGGCCCGCCGACATAACGAGTGACATTTGGGATTTCAGCTGGTGGGGAAGACGTAGCACTTTCTTCAGAGCTGGCAGTTGGGGTTTGAATAACAACAGTACCTGGCTCTCCGGGTGAGGCTGGAGGAATGGTATACGTCGTGGTGACTGACGCTGGGCCACCGATGTACCGTGTGACATTTGGAAGCTCAGTTGCTGAAGCGGAAGTTTCGCTCTCGCTAGGACTGGCGGAAGGGGTTTGGATTACCACTGTTCCTGGCTCTCCAGACGAGGCAGGGGGTATTGTATATGTTGTCGTGATGGAAGCTGGGCCGCCGACGTAGCGAGTGACATTAGGAATGCCAGTTGCTCCCTCGCCGCTGGAGGTTGAGGTAATAGATGCCGAAGATATCTCTTCCTCCCGGGGACTGGCTGTGGGCGTCTCAATAATGACAACTCCAGGTTCTCCAGAGGCAGTGGGAGGGATGTAGATCGTCGTTGTGACAGAAGCAGGACCTCCGATGATGCGAGTAATATTCTGGATTGGCGTAGCAGCTTC
The DNA here is from genome assembly GCA_013396015.1 of Fusarium mexicanum. Taxonomy (NCBI): domain Eukaryota; kingdom Fungi; phylum Ascomycota; class Sordariomycetes; order Hypocreales; family Nectriaceae; genus Fusarium; species Fusarium mexicanum. Next base: position 22,173 of record JAAOAM010000392.1, read on the forward strand.
GCTTGCCGATGTCGATGATGTTTCCTGCGCAGGACCAGCCGTTGGGGTCTGGATCACCACTGTACCTGGCTCATCAAGGTCGCTTGATGCAGGCGGGTAGTAGATTGTTGTTACAGCCGTACCCGGACCGCCGCTGTAGAGAGTGACGTTTTGTCTACCCACTGGGAAAGCTGTGTTTACAGCACTCTCACTAGCCGTTGTCTCATTCTCGGGGCTTGAAGTTGGCGTCTCAATGATCACAACGCCGGGCTCACCAGAGGCAGTTGGTGGGATGTAGATGGTAGTGGTGACCGAAGCAGGACCTCCAACGATACGTGTGATGTTAGCTGGTCCTCCGGGAGTAATGGCACTGCTTGTTGCTTCGGGATCTTTTTCTTCACTACCAGAGGTCGGTGTCTCAATAACAACGGTCCCAAGGCCATCGGGATCATCAGACGCTGGTGGGAAGTAGACCGTCCTTGTCGATGAACCAGATCCACCGCTAAAGATTGTAGTGTTGGGTCTGCCCTCAGAAGTAGTAAGAGGTCCTGTCACTGTTGCAACAATACTTCCTGTCGTCTCCTCACCACGAGAAGAACCTGTTGGCGTTTCGATGAGTACCGTGCCTGGCGCTCCAGAAGCTGTAGCAGGGATGAAGACGGTTCTTGTAGCTGTGCCAGCAACACCAGTGTAAATAGTGACATTTCCAGGCCCACGGGCAGTTTCCGTGGGACTAGAACCATCTGGTGTTTCGATAACAATAGTACCAGCCTCGCTAGATGCGGCGGGTGGAAGATATATGGTACGAGTAACTGAGACAGGGCCGCCACTGTAGACAGTGACGTTGGCGAGAGCATTGTTGGGAGTCTCAAAAGCACCGGTTGGTGTCTCGACGATGACAGTGTCTGGTTCTCCTGATAGTCCTGGAACAGTGATCGTTGTCGCGGCTGTAACAGGGCCACCTTGGGTAATAGTGACCTCTTCCCGAATGCTATAAGTCCCTGAGGGCTCGATGGCAGACTCGGTCGGAGTTTCGATGATGACGGTATCTGGCCCGCCTGATACGCCGGGCAGGGTGATTGTAGTTGCAGCTGTGACAGGACCGCCTCGAGTAACAGTAACTTCTTCTTGGCCACGATCCGTTTCTGATGACTCAATTTTTGATGACTCGCTGCTAGACTTAGTTGGCGTTTCGACGACAACCGTATCTGGCTGGCCTGAAGCCCCAGGTATAGTGAGAGTTGTAGCAGCTGTAACAGAACCACCACGAGTAATCGTGACTTCTCCTTGAGTAGAAACGCCTTCATCAGATGAGCTCGTCGGAATCTCGACCAGTACAGTATCTGGTCCTCCGGACTCACCAGGAATAGTGAGTGTTATCGCAGCCGTGACTGGACCGCCTCGTGTAACAGTGACTTCCCTAACAGAGCCAGTTATAGAAGGCTCATCGCCACCGCCAGAAAAGCCAGTTGGAATCTCAACCAGTACAGTGTCAGGCCCACCAGATTCGCCAGGAATCGTAAGTGTTGTCGCAGCTGTAACCGAACCACCTCTTGTAACAGTAACTTCACGTAAAGAGCCTGTTTCCGAGGATCGTTCAGTAGACTCAATAGGAACTTCAACCAGAACAGTATCTGGCTCGCCAGAAGCTCCAGGAATAGTAATCGTTGTTGCCGCTGTGACGGGACCTCCACGTGTGATAGTAACTTCCTGAACAGCTCCAGTAGCTGGTGGCTGCGTACCTCCAGCGGCAGATTCTGTCGGTATTTCTATATAGACCGTATCTGGTCCTCCAGAAACGCCAGGGATTGTGGCTGTGGTTGCTGCTGTGACTGGACCGCCTCTCGTAATAGTGACTTCTTGGACGGCTCCAGTTACTGGCGTCTCACGACCCCCGTCTGCGGACTCGGTAGGCGTTTCGATATAAACAGTATCGGGCTCTCCCGCTCCGCCAGGAATGGTTACCGTTGTGGCAGCTGTTACAGGGCCGCCTCGCGTAATAGTGACCTCCCGAACATCAGTTCCCGTAGACGCTTCAGAAGATTGAGTAGGTGTTTCAACAAACACCGTGTCTGGACCACCAGATAGTCCAGGGACAGTAACTGTAGTAGCAGCTGTTACAGGACCACCTCTAGTGATGGTAATTTCTCCAGCAGTTCCAGTTCCTGTGGAGACCTCGCTAGGCGTCTCGACATAGACAGTATCTGGCCCACCAGAAACTCCAGGGATAGTAACTGTAGTAGCAGCAGTCACAGGTCCGCCGCGAGTGATAGTAACCTCATCTTGGCCCTCAGTTACAGATGGCACAATCTCATCAGAAGATAGAGGTGTTTCAACTATAACGGTATCCGGCTGACCTGATTCCCCAGGGATCGTAATAGTCGTAGCAGCTGTCACAGCGCCACCTCGAGTAGAAGTAATCGCTTGCAATCCGCCAGTCACTGAAGGCTCATTCGACGTTGTTGGCGTCTCAATGAAAACTGTATCCGGATCACCAGATACTCCAGGGATAGTCACGGTAGTGGCAGCAGTCACAGGTCCGCCCCGAGTAATGGTAACTTCATCTTGACTACCTTCAGTTGCAGATGGTTCAACCTCGCCAGACGATCGAGGTGTCTCAACAATAACCGTGTCAGGCTCACCTGACTCGCCGGGGATAGTTATGGTAGTTGCTGCTGTCACGGACCCGCCTCTTGTTGAAGTGATTGCTTGCACACCACCTGTTACAGGAGGCTCACTTGACCTCGTTGGAGTCTCAATGATGACCGTGTCTGGCTCACCTGGTTCACCAGGGATGGTGATCGTAGTCGCCGCTGTTACAGGTCCTCCTCTTGTTGAAGTTACCTCTCCCGGGCTGCCTCCAGTTTCTGTTGTTTCGTCATCTGAAGATCTTGTAGGTGTTTCGATAATAACGGTGTCTGGCTGCCCTGACTCACCAGGAATAGTGATAGTAGTTGCAGCTGTTACCGGCCCTCCTCGAGTGGATGTCACTTCAACTGGACCGTCTCCAGTCGTCGTAGATTCCTTAGCATCAGAGGCGGTTGTAGGTGTTTCAACAATAACCGTATCTGGCTGGCCCGATACACCTGGGATGGTGACCGTCGTTGCGGCCGTGACTGGTCCGCCACGAGTGGAAGTAATTTCACCTGCGCCGCTTCCAGTCACAGACAGATCGGCGGACTCAATTGGTGTTTCCACAAGAACCGTATCTGGCTCACCAGGTGCTCCAGGGATTGTTACGGTCGTGGCGATTGAAACAGGTCCTCCCCTAGTGATTGTGACATCAGCCGCACGAGTCGGCGTTTCAATAATAACAGTGTCTGGCTGGCCTGATTGACCAGGAATTGTGATCGTCGTCGCAGCTGTAACTGGTCCGCCGCGAGTGGAAGTCACTTCGCCTGGGTCATTAGCACTCTCTGATGGCCCAGCATCTCCAGATTCAGTTGGAGTCTCAACGAGAACAGTGTCAGGTTCGCCAGGCGCACCAGGGACAGTCATAGTCGTCGCGATTGAAACAGGTCCCCCTCTGGTGATTGTGACTTCGGAAGCACCGCCAGTGGGCGTCTCGATCAGAATAGTATCCAGCTCACCAGATACAGTGGCAGGAATGGTGATGGTCCTCGAGGTTGTTCCAGACCCTCCACCAAAGATGGTTGTGTATCGCTGGCCAGTCACTGATTCTGAAGCCTTTGCTTCTGGGCCAGTGGTTGGTGTCTCCACAAGCACGATATCCGGCTCTCCAGATATTGTCGCTGGTATGTATAATGTTCTAGGCGCGGTTACTGGGCCGCCACTGAAGATTGTGGTATTGACCCGGCCACCAGCAGTTGGAGCGACTGGACCTTCAGTAGACTCAGCACCAGTCTCTTCAGCATCACCGGGCAGTGTCTCAATAATGATAGTGCCCGACTCTTCTGGATCATCAGGTGGGAAGTAGAATGTTCCGCCAGCTGTGCCGGGAGCTTGAGTGTAGATGGTGACGTTCCCACGGAGAGTTGTCGATGCGCCTGAAGCTTTTGTAATGGTTCTAGTCTCAGACACGTCACTATCATCTGTAGCAGGCTCCTCGGATCCTTGAGTGGGAGTCTGGATGATCATAGTGGTAGAACCACCAGATTCACTTGGTGTCAGATAGATCGTCGTCACAGCTGTGCCTGGTCCACCACTGTAGACTGTCACGTAGGTTGGACTTCCAATTGGTGTTTCAACAATGAACGTTCCAGGTTCATCTGAAGCTGTACCGGGAATGAAACGAGTAGTGGCGGCAGTGGCAGAAACACCAGTATAGACAGTGACATTAGCAGGACCAGAGCCTGAGCTTGGAGTAGGCGCCTCGATGAGAATTGTATCAGGGTCGCCTGAGGCGGTGCCCGGAATAGTGAGCGTTCGGGTGGTTGATGCAGGACCATTTGTGTAGACAGTCACTGCTCTCACAGCAGGGGTCTCAATGATGACGGTTCCAGGCTCGCCGGATACCGTGGGTGGAATGTAGACAGTACGGATACCAGTAGCAGATACAGCACTATAGATAGTGACATTGCCTGGGCGTCCGGGGGTGACGATTGCAGTTGGGGCACTGGCGCCTGTGCCTGTGATGCTGGACTCATCGCCGTCCGGACCAGACGTGGGTGTCTCCACGATGAGTGTGCCAGCTTCGCCTGAGGCGGTAGGAGGAATGTAGATAGTTCGAGTTGCAGAGACTGAACCACCACTGAAGATAGTGACAGTCGTTCCGGCTGCAATCTCCTCTGCATTGGTGACAGACCCAGTCTCAGATCTATCATTGCTATCACCGGTTATCTCGGCACTGGATCCCCCTGTGGGTGTCACAATAATAAGAGTACCGGCCTCACCAGAAGCTGTTGGCGGGATATAAGTAGTTCTTGTGACTGCCGCGGGGCCTCCACTGAAGATAGTGACTGTAGTCGCTGCCGAGCTAGCTTCCTCTTCGGCTTCAGAGGGAGCAGCTGTCTCCGTGGAGTCGTCAGTCTCCCGTGCGCTGCCATTACCCGTCGGACTGGCTTCAGGGCCATCAGTAGGGGTCTCGATGATGAGAGTTCCTGCTTCTCCAGATGCTGTGGGAGGGATATACACCGTTCTGGTTACCGATGCAGGGCCGCCGCTGAAAATGGTGACTGTTGTTGCAGCTACAATGGTATCTTCACCATCTCCAGTAGCTGAAGGTACATCAGTGGGCTCCTCAGTCTCCGCACCAGATACAGGGGTCTCAACATAAACAGTACCAGGGTCACTCGGATCTAACGGCGGAACGTAGTAAGTCGTTCGTCCGGGACCAGTACCTGGAACAAAGATCGTAGTATTTGATCCAGCACCAATAGTTGGCTGTGCTTCAGGACCTGCTGTAAGACCACCAGTCTGTGTAATTGGGACAGGTGTCTCGATGATAACAGTTCCTGGGGCGCCAGATGTCTTAGGCGCGATGTAGATTGTCTTTCGTGTAGATGCAACACCTGCTCTGAAGATGGTCACGTTGGCACTTCCGGTGATAGCGGGGATTGTTGTTTGGAAACCTGGAACTGTTCCTGTTTCTACCAGTTCGGTTTGTGAGATTGGCGTCTCGATTACGATTGTCCATGGATCGCCGGTAGTCTCTGGCGGGATAAAGATTGTGCTTCTCTCGGAACCTTCTCCAGCTCGGTAGAGAGTAACATTTCCACTGCCACCTTGTGAGGCCTCGTCGGTAGGAATGGGTGTGATGGATGCTTCAGGACCTGTAACCTCAGCTGAATCATCTGAAGCAGTCGCTTCACCAGCTTCTGAGGCAAGCGTCTCAATGATATAAGTGCCCAACTCTCCAGAAACGGTTGGCGAGATGTATCTAGTGTTTCCAGTAGATCCAGTTGCTTCCGTATAGATAGTCACAGCGGTCCTGTCATCGGAAGTGGCAGTGTTTCCGCTCTCATCACCGGGACCTCCAGTTATAGTATCAGAGTCTCCATCAGAGACTGGTGTCTGAATGACAAGGGTACCAGCTTCGCCTGATGCTGTAGGTGGGATGTACAGAGTTATTCTTTCTGACGCAGTGCCTGAACTGTAGACCGTCACATTGGGTCTGACACCAGGTTCAAGACCGGTAGTCTGACTGTCGCCGCTACTATCTCCGCTCTCTTCCGCGTCTGGCTCGGAGACCGGAGTTTCAATGATGATAGTGCCAGCCTCATCAGAAGCGGTGGGCGGAATATAGAGGGTTCGTATTTCTGACGCAGTTCCGGAGCTGTAAACCGTGACATTGGCAATACCAGCTGGGGTTCCAGCTGTAGGATCACTACCATCTTCAGCGCTCTCGGTAACAGCAGGGTCTGTTTCAGAAACAGGAGTCTCAATGATGATATACCCATCTCCATCTGAAGCAGTAGGAGGTACGTAGATGGTAATTCTATTGGAGGCAGTACCAGAACTGTAGACAGTGATGTTCGGCCGAATACCAGGTGTATCAATCCCAGTCTCAGTCGCCGTTGCGATACCAGTTCCAGTTGGCGTCTCAATTACAATAGTACCAGGCTCATTTGCAAACCTGGGAGGCACATAAATAGTCCTCCGTGCAGGGCTTGGCCCACCTCTGAAGATAGTGACATTGGTGTTACCGCCTATAGCAGACGTGGTAGCAAGAACATCGTCGTCTCCGCGAGTAGTTGCAGCTTCAGATTGAGTCTCAGAAACTGGCGTCTCAATGACGACAGTCCAAGGATCATTGGATGCTTGGGGAGGGATGTAGAGTGTTGTTCTGGCTGGGCCACGACCTGCTCTAAAGACTGTGATTGTTGCCAATGCACCATCGGGAGCGTCAGTGGTCAGGCTGTTGTCTGATGGGATGACAACCGTAGGGATTCCTCCAGATGCGTCGGTGACGGTCTGACCATCTTCGTCAGTGTTGGGACCAGCTCCAGATCCCGAAACAGCGGGAGTAGCATCAGGGCCAGACGTCTGGTTTTCGGCGTCGGCGTCTGTCTCAGAAGGCTCAGCACTTGCTTCATTTGTGGTCCTAGCGTCATCATCATCGCCGTTACCTGACGAGCCACTCTGCGATGGCTCTGCAGAAGCCCCAGTGCCAGTCTCGCCCGTACCTGCAGACCCCGTCTCAGAGGCTTCATCGCTCGAGGAGTTAGAAGGTACATCGGACTCAGAAGTCTCACTACCAACGGGCCCATCTGTACCAGTCTCTTCCGAGCCGGGGTCAAGGCCATCATCATCAGAAGGCACAGCTTGTGAACCAGTGGGAACTTCAAATCCAGGCGATGCTCCCGAGGACTTCTCATCAGTTGCCGTAGACAGAAGATTGGAGTCAGGAAGGGGGCCAGTGGATACTGCAGTTGGTATTGGCAACTCAGGAGACTCAAATGACGAGTCACTCCTGGCAGGTATACCTTCGACTCCGCCAGTGAGCAATTGACTACTGGATTCGGACTCTGGCAATCGATCAGTGGGAACTGGCACTTGAGGTGAGATTAAGCTAGTCTCACCATCTTCAGGTTGAGCAGTGCCGGTAGCATCTCCTGTCTCACGAGCATCATCAGATGCTGCCTCAGAACCAGGATCTTTAGAAGTGGAGGCGGTCTCGGCATTAGAGCCGTCGCTCACAGAACTCTCTCGCGCGCTTCCAGATGTAGCACCAGCGGCGGGTCCTCCAGCAAGCGACCCTCCGCTAGATGTCGTCGTGTCATCAACATCAATAACAGTGGTTTGTGAGTTTGACCCGATAATAGTTGAGCCTCCGACTCCTGCAGCTGGCTGGCCTGTCAATCCAGCACCACTGCTTGTCGCTAAACGAGTCGAAGTGTCACCGGGTTGTTCCACGCGCTCTGACTCCGGAACGCTCTGGGTGCCAATAAGAGTCTCATAATTAATCTCCTCACTTGTTCTGGAGCTGCTTGAGCTCTGGCCTACAGTCTGCGACCCTACTGATGTACCCGTGCTCGGACCTCGAGCTGCGTCAGACTGGGAACTTCCAGCATCTTCAACAGATGAGACTTCGCGTGAAGCAGTTGAAGTTCTAGACCCGGCTGCGGCTCTTGATGTTGACGAGCCACTGCTATCTCTGGTGTTTGCACCAGACGATGTGCCTCCAGATGTTGCAACGCTAGATGTTGCTGAAACTGATGAAGAGCCTGCGCCAACAGCGCTGTTTGACTGTGATCCACTGGAAGCTCGTGATGCCTGGGATGTCGCCTCATCGTCTTCCGAAGCGGTACTGCCATTGTTTCCTGCCGCGCTTGATCCAGGTTCTCCTTCGACAAAGCCCGATACCGCGCTAGTAGCCCTGCTACTTCTCTGCGAAGCCTCTGATGTTCCACCAGCTTCATCGTTACCACCGTTAGTCGATATGACAGCAGGTCTCGCCGTGAAACGAGTATCTGGTGAAGAGGTTGCTGCGACAGGCCTTTGCGCACTATTAGATTGAGAGGCACTCGATCTTTGGGCCGAGCTGGCAGATGAGCTCTGGTCGGCATTTCCAACAGAGGAAGTAGCTTCCTCTGCATTTGAGCCAGGATCATTTGTTATGGCAGGGCCACTATCAACGATAGTAGTCTCGCCAGTTGAAGGTCTAGAAGCTTGTCCTGAAGTCGAAGTTCTGCTACGTGAAGAGCTCAGACCACTGCCTCCGGGACGAACGCGCGTGTCAACAGTACCAGTGTATCCCGAGCTTGATGAAGCACCAGCTCGTTTAGTGCTTGAAGGACTTCCAGGAGCCTGTGTAGTTTGCGGGGAATCAGACTCAACTCCAGAAGCAGCTCCGCCAGCAGTACCAGCCGCAGATCCTGTAGACCGGCTGTTTGAAGGGCGCCTGAATGTCGTACTTTCGGTAGCTGCAACTTCACTTCCGCCTAGCCCTGCGACTCCACCTGTGAGACGGCTGCTAGTGGTTGGTAGACGAGTCCTCTGAGGTTCAGCAGTGAGAGTCTCGACGATATTGGCGGTGATGGTGAAGACAGTGCTGCTGGATGTGACGACGTAGGTTGAGGGTGATGTCCTGACGATTGGTGGTCGAGTGCTTGGGCGGCGGGAGGTACTTCCTCTTCGCGATGAGGATGACTGACCTGAAGCACCACTATCTCCTCCAGCGTTACTTCCTCCTGATCCAGAGTCACCGTCGTCATCTCCGCTGGAACCCTTACCACCAGAAGTCGATCCAGTACCACCAGAGCTTCCACCCTCGGAATCCGAGCCACCCTCTGAGCCACCGCCTTCAGACTCAGTATCTCCAGATGTTGGCCCATCGTTACCTCCAGAGCCGCCACTGGAAGCGCCTTTGGTGCTCGAAGAAGAGCCAGCAGATTGTATACCACTGCCACCAGAGCCACCATCAGTGTCAGAACCACCTTGAGCGCCGCCTTGGGTTCCTCCTGAGCCACTGCTTCCGTCGGAGCTTGATGACCCGCCATTTCCAGACCCATTGCCATTGTTCGAGCCTGAAGATCCTCCATTTCCTGTTTCGTCGTCACCATCATTGCCTCCCGATCCAGAGCCGGAGCCCTGAACACCGCCTTTTACGGGATCATCGTCGTTTCCGGAGGAACCCCCATTGCTTGAGCTACCTTCTTGTCCAGAGGAGCTACCACTGCCGCCGTTGGAGCTTCCTTCACTTCCACTCTGGCCATTTCCTCCGCTCGATGAGCCTGAACCACCACCTGAACCACCTTGGTTCCCACCACTGGATCCTCCAGTAGCCTGGGCACCATTACCGCCGCCACCGTTGTTGCCAGTCTGCGGATTATTAGGGTCTTCAGGTTTCAGCACAAGGATAGTACCGGGGTTGCCACCCTCAGGGGGAATAGTGAGAGTCTGTCGCGGCCCTGAACCATCATCGCCGCCTTGGCCTGGTTGATACTGGACATCACCAGACCCTGATCCCCCATTTGAGCCGCTATCGGAACCACTTCCTGAGCCACCCATACCCATGGGCACACCACGAGTAATAGTCGTATATGATACTGAGCCCTGTGGACGAGTTCGTGTCGGCTGGAAGGCGGCACCATCTCCCCCCTCATTCCAACCCAGTGGTGTTTGTATTAGCACAGTTCCGGGCTTGGTACCAGTCGGTGGAATAGTAGTTCGGATAGGTGCAGTGGGCGTGACGCTTCCTTCGGCTGGTTCGATGATGGTCACATAGCCGGTCGCATCGGCTGGTTGAAGTGTGATCGTTTGACCGGCGAGTCCCAAAGCACCCAATGTGTTAGGGGCCAAAGGCTCAAGGGCCAACGGCATTAGAGTTCCAGGTACAGGAGTTTGAATGATGACAGTACCAGGATTTCCGTTGCTCGGTGGTACTGTTAGTCTAATGGGGACAGTTCCCCTGAAAGCTGTTCCCGCTGGTTCAATCACAGTGACATAATCACCATCTTGTGCAGGCTCAAGAGTAAGACCTTGAAGGCTTCCCCCGTTAAGTGCTGATGTCGGGACATTGATGATGACCGATCCACGGTTTGTCCCAGTCGGTGAAATTGTGATAAGTTGCAACGACGCCAATGTTCCAGTCAATGGTCGAAGAACCGTCACATAGCCAGTCAACTCCTTTGGCTCAAGCGAAAGAGGCTGCAGCACACCCGGCGTCTGCGTCTCCGGCGTCTCAATAATAATCTGCCCTGGCTGTCCACTCCTCGGCGGAACAACCTGTGTAATGGGCGCAGAAATCGGATTCGGCCCTGAATGCGGTCTAATAATAATGACATAAGACCTTTCATCCGTCGCAGGGATGACTACATTCTCCGGCGCCGACGAACCACCTGGCTGTTCAACAATAACGATACCAGGCTCATCACCCTGTGGTGGGACAGTATACTGCGTTGTTACTGAGCCTCTGTAAGGCTTTGTGATGGTGATATAATCGGGATCGGCAAGGACTGGATAGACCGAAACATATGTGTAACATACACCTGAGAACTCATTGTTAATACCGAGAACTGACCTATCATTCTGAACCCCAAACTGGGCACGCGTTAGGCTAGCGAATAGTAGGTGCCTAAGCACCTGATACAAAGACCGCATTGTAAGCAGTTTATTAATTGTGCATTAAAATTAAATGAGAGATAAGAATGGTATACGCGCAAGGTCAGTTACCTATGTTGAAGCAACACGCGCGGGGGAGAGCTCCCAGAGGATTATAACACTGCTGATCAGTCCTCCATATCCGCATTCAGACTGTATTTTCGTGTGGGTTGTAATAATGATGCAGAAAATCCGGTGCGTATACAAAGAGCATTGTCAGGCTGAATTTGGGTTGCTGAGGCGGAAGCCTTCATGCCAGGGCTGGCACACCCGCAGCGGATCGATGCCGTTTTCCATCTTGTCAAGCACGTTCCTGCAGATGCATTGTGTAAGAGACACTCCGGTTTAGAACCCTGTTGGTTCAGGGTGTTGTGGCTGGAATGCTGTTGTTGAAGACAGGACCAACTGCTATTGTTTCTGTGGAGTGAAAAGCAACGCAGCCAGTGAGGGTTTGTGAAGTGGGATTTTGTGCCTGTGTGCCTGGGCGTGTATGCAAGGTCCCGTCTGCATTTCCACCAACGTTGAAGATTGTGCAGATGCTGTGCAGATCTTAGGTAAGTTGCAATGGGATGGACGGATATAGCAAGTTGAGTCTGGGCATAATCATAGGCGTTAAAACAAATACAAAGTATCATTTTCTGACACAAATCAAGCCATTGTGATAATACCTTGTAGACCGATCAACCAAAATCGAGACTTGAGATTGATTCAGATGCTGGCAGGTGGATATGATGTCTCACACAGCTTGGGCACCTGACGTTGCACTAACAACACTCCACTACGGAAGCCAACTCTTTAGTCCACCAAGCTTCGATTTTGACAGAAGTTTATTTAACAGGTCAACTGCTAGCCCAAAGCCCTAAACTCACCTCTCTCCCATCTCTAACCTTTGTAAAGTGTAGCTGAAGTCTGGCGGCCGCCCAGCGAGCATAACTTTATTCACCGGTACATACATTCCAGACGACTTTTAAGATGAGGTTACACAAGGATGAGTCAAAGCTCCACCGTCGCGCCAGCGGACGTTTTTGTTTGGCTAGCCGCGGAGAGATTTGGCCGCGTCCGTCTAGTCGATCTGTGGCTGATCTCATAAGCATCGAGACCGTGGCGTTGGAGATTGTGATAAGTGACCGAAAATAACCAATGGCTGCTCGAGGTTTCATGAAGGTGTGTTACACAGGGGTCCATTTTCGGAGGGTATGACCATTACGTGATGTAACATAAAATTGTCTCTTGAGACATGTTATGCATGGTCCTTCTGTTGAGACTACTTATTTATCAGACCTGCAGATTGATTACTGCCATATAAGAGCGTGTTCATGACCCTGGAGTTCTCGGTTGCTCCCGAAGATTTCGGCCTAGGCCAACGTCTTTTCGCAAGAGTTATCGAGGGCGGACTAAAAGCTCCTCTTCCGATTCATAGTCTAGATCAGTTTGTACTCAATCGCGAGTCTAGGCCAGGACTAAGTCTCATCCGCGTTCAACATTCTTAATGGTCACACCTCACATCCGAAAGGCCCGGATCAGCGTCAGCGTCTTGTCTCAGTCTTGGCAATATGAGCTCCTGTTGGCCTAAATGCTGTGCCAAGCCTCGTTGCTATGGGAAGGCATCAGAATCATGTTGCATAAAACTATCGTAAAGTTCATCAGTAATCTGACAATTTTCTAAGGGAATTGTGATTTAGTACAAAGAATTGTTGAGGACAATGACATGATCTGGTGCCAAAGCATTGAGGCTTGAGCTCCAAGTACCTGGCTCTCGTTGAAATTCCCCTGTCACATTCGCCTTACACCATCCGCTTTCTGATTCCTGATCGAAACCTTATTCTTGTCCTTGTAATCTGATCTTGCTTACCACCAATAGGAGGAACTCTTTTTGCTCCAGATCGTGTGCAATCACATATCACAGATCTTGTTTAAGCTCAAGCTGGACATACATGGAAGGAGATAACTTGTCTCGATTTAGAACCTCTCTGAGAACTTGCGAACACTTCAAATCCAGTATCTAGTTGTGAATCCCTGACTTCAACGTTGAATCGTTGAAGAATATCTCTGCTCAGTGGCGCGTAGATTCAACATTGAAGGGGACCAACTGCTCTCATAGGTCTCAACAGTAGGTACAGCACATTAATAGTTTGACCCGGGCAGTAGATTAGGCACTTGACGCCTCTTCAGCCAAGATAGTGAAAAGGTACGGGCACAAAGTTTGAGATAAGGTTATGTTGCATGTCAAATGAGGCTCATTACGGAAATTTCACTCGGGAATGGGATATGATTGACGCTAACCGTTCTTGTCGGGTATTGAACGGAAATGAACCGCGCTTGAATATGGTGGCTTGAGGCGTACACAAGTGATGGGAGAACTTATTCGCTTTCTCAGCCAATCGATTGTCTCAACTGACCTGCAGTGATGTGAGTTTAAATGTCAATAGCGGAAATAGGGATAGGGAAATGTGAAGACGGGAGGTAGTCCTTCGGGCGTCGAGGTGCCTTGTGCTGCAGGGTAAGCGCTGTTTGGTCTAACACCAATTTTGACAAACCGATATTTCTCATGAAATTGCTGCTCAGGTGGGCAGAGCGATAGATTGAATTTACTTATTGAAAATCGTATAGACATCTTTAGATAATGAATCTTCAAAATACAGACAATAATGCCATTATCTTCCGCTGTTGAACCAGATTGGAGTAGTCCTGATATTTTTCTCAATAATAGAACATAGAAATAACCTCCTCGATATATAGTTATCTTTTAAAGTACATGCATAGAGCTCCTGCGAAAGTAATCGTCAGTAACTAAGTTTAAACAACCATCCAGGCATACAGATACACTGTTCCGACGCCCAAGTTACCACGCGACTCTTCATTGTAACGAATCTATTTCAGAATCTGAGCAGATGTTCTCAACCAATCAGAGCCACGCCCGGTTAGCTCAATCGGTAGAGCGTGAGACTCTTACGAGTACGCGATCTCAAGGTTGCGGGTTCGACCCCCGCATCGGGCTGTTCCTATAAAACGATTGCGAGCAATAGCGAGGCATCTCTTTTTTGTCTTTCCCTCTACCAGATAAATGGTATTTCCATTTTTACCATATCCGAAAGAAGTAAACTCTTGTACCACTAGATATGTAGTTGAAATGCTTACTTCGAATGCGACCTTCCTTTTCCAGCGCGACATGTAAGCCCCCGCTTGATATCAAAAGGTAAACAGGCATTATCTTACTCAGAGTTATCACAAACATATCATTTGAGAAACGTTATCTCATCATGGAGAACCAAACCTCTTTGAAGTCACTTATTACTCCCGATCTGCTCATGCAGCTCACGGATGCTTATCTTCCTTATTCCAAAACCGAAGATCTCGACTTCACCATTGCCCAGTCAGACGCCTTCAGCGGAAACTTCAAGAAAGTATGCCAAGAAGGCAAGGCACGAGATGCACTTATAGCACTCAGTCGCCTCAGCCACAACGGAATACTCCCAACTCCTATGGAACTCGACCTTATGTCCTTTCTCCCAGAACCATCTTCCCCAGGATTCCCGCAACAATGCTTCGGACTTCAGTTACTTCTTGACCAAGCGTCAAGAATCCTCCTAACTGGAATCGAAGCTCGTTGGCAAGTCGCCTACTTTGGACCTCTGGCAAGACGTCTTGCTGGACAGTGGTACGCACTACCTCAACATCTACGTCCGCACTCATGGCAGAGATGGAACGACGACGTCGGCGCTACTAGCTTCAGCTTCTGGGTTTCGACGCAGGTCATGTGGGCAGCCCCTTTTCTTCACGCAGAGGATCTAGGGAGTCAAGAGATTGGATTGGAGTTATCAAACGATTTACGTCAAGCTGTTGAAGAATACACGGGAACGAGGGATCCGCATCGGGAGATAAGGCATAAGACTTTGAAAGATGATCTACTTTTCATAAGAGAGGTTGTCAAGAGCCCGCCAAAAGACGATGAGGGTGCTATCAGTATGGCAGCTTGGACGTACTGGTGGTGCATGATCCTGGATGCTCACTGGCCTATCATTGCGCGATTTGGTCGCTATCCTTACCGCAATGCGGCTTTTGGTAGGCCTAGTACAAAGGAGGAAGAGAAATGGCTAGATGATATAAATCACTTTTCTGAAGCTTCGCCAGAAGATGCCAAGCGCATTCGAGAAGACGTTGAGAAGGATCAGTGGACTTCACTTGGGCAGAGTTGATCTTCTGTTATGAAATGTTTAGGATGAGCTTTATATATCGGGAACTAGATGTAACAGTTTTATGCGAGTCAATTTCATATGAGATGATCGGGCTAGCTAAGGTAACACCAAACAATAACTGTATGCCACTAAACCTCACAAGTTCAGCGTGATGTGAGTCTATATATCTCGATCTCTTGCTGTCTTTACTTGGCCGTCAACGGTCTCATAGGACTAGTCGTATCACAAGTGAGGTGGCAATAAATTGAAATATGTTCCTGTACTACCTGAAGATGAAGATGATAGAGGAACTGGTGCTCAAGCGTAGATACCTCGGCATGACCGAGGCCTCTAATATTTACTTCTTGAACATACCTAAGCTTACATACTAAGACATACTAGCACCTGAGAAATAAGCTGACCTTGAGCTGTCGGGTGGATGGTTGATAAGCTGCCTAAATTGTCTGAGCATGTTGTTTTGCCCAGCTGATAGCGATGCCCGTATCGCGCCCCTTACCTCAAACTTTAGCATCAGACCACAGCCTCAATCTCCCTCAAATAAACAACGAAGATCCTTTGCGGAGTTTCAACAGATTGCTAATCAAGCTGTGCGTAATCTATGCGGAGCAATCGATCATCGAGTCAACAGCAACGCCCTCAGCCTCGTATTCGTCTTGAAAAGGTGTACCGCATCACATCCACGATTGGCAGTTTCGGAATTAACGTTATCTCTCCATGACGAATTATTTCCCCTGAGCGCGATTAAGTCACAGCATTGCCACGTTTTTTTGCAAAAATCCAGCTTTAAATTTTCCTCACACTAATCGGACCCGGGAAAAGTGGAGAAACGGGCCCGAGACGGACTCCGATAATTTGATGCGGGGACAGAGGCGAATCTTGGATTCAAGCTATGAGATCATGATTTAGAGTGTAGAGAACCAAGCTGCTGGGTCTTAGCTTGATGAAATGAGTTTTCTATGCAGATTTCTCGAAATAGATAGAATCAGCTCGTGGGATTCGCGATGCAATGTCGTATCATGTCTTTCATATCGGTTAGGGGCAACATCGGGTTCTTGGATGGGCCCGGCAGGGAGGTGCATCAACAAACGATTGACCAATTGGAGCATCAGCCCTGTGACGCTCACTAAGCTGCTCCTGGCTTAGGGGCTCCAGATGTCGATAGAAGTGGAGCTCGAAATTTACCGAAGACTCTTGATCCCCCAGCTTTTTCACAACGACATGTCTGGTGTAACTCGCTTTTCTTAGTGAAGTCTGTTTGCAATACGATACAACACCACGTATTACACACACGAAACTCATTTCGAAATGAGAGCGATAGACTATTAGTGATTCCCAGCTATATGCCAACATGAGATGTTTTCCTTAACGCCACCCTCCAGTTTCACTTATACCAGTCCAAAGGTATACCGTCCATGAAGCCGTGAACTCCCCAACCCAAACGCCATACCCAAATAACTTAATGATACACAGCCTGATGCCTCTCATCGGGACTCGAAACCGAAGTCTTCTCGCTTTCAGGCGGCGGACTCGAATTGCTATCAGCAGGACTACTCGACTCGCTCCCCGTCCCCGTAGCCAGCGCATCGTACATCAAACTCTTCTGCACACAAGTACATCTCTTCAACAGTTCTTCACACCTCTCCAATCTCGCAAGTAACTCCTTGGTAGGTTTGCGACGAGTGCGCTTTGGTGCAGGTGTACTCGGAATACACTCTATTTTCGCCTACCGTCATTGTTAGTCTTTCATCTTATAAGCGTGTCGTGTAAGCGTACCTTGATGCAAAAAGAACATGGACTTTTTCGGTCACATTTCTTCTTGCGCTGTTGACACAGCACACAGGCTAGAATTCTCGGTGGTCGTTGTTGTTCAGGTGCCATTATGCTATACGATAAGCCACTAGCCGTTCGAATCGAAATGCAGAGAATATAGATGAAGGTATTCCCAAAAATGGTTTGTATCTCGGTCTAGGAACGAAATTCTGTCCGAGGCGGACGAACTGGGGTATTTGCTGCATACGCTTGTCTCCCCCAATTCTGGTGCACTCGTAGAAGCGGACTCTTGTCAGGACCCGAGTGGGTATCGGGGTCGGAGAGTCGACGGGATCCGTGTATCTACCACCCGGATCCACAACACCCTTCGGTACGACGGGCGTGAGAGCACCCCCGTCACAATGGTATTAAGACCCTGCGAGGAACCTACAGTATCATTACGGTATCACCTTTTCATTCTATACTACGTTTTATCTTTGTTATATCCCTTCCTTTATACAAACTTTAATAATTCTCCTAATTCGAACCAGAAACTGTATGTAACTTGACTTACTCAGAGTTTACAGGTCGTTGACAAGGTACAGATATAAGCTTATACGGCTAGACTTTTCCCTAGTCTTGCTAGTATGGCTGCTTCTCATCTTCCGGGTGAGGCACGCTCAGAACACAGCAGCCACGACACCATCGTCGACATGGACACCACTCCGAACGAGAAGCCCCCTGCTCCCAAGGACGACAAGACGAGCTCCAGCGACGATGAGGTCGAGCAGGAGCAGAGCGAGGAGATGGTGCGTCGGCACTCCATCGTGCGCGATCTAGCACGCCAGTACACCAACACATCGGCGCATTTCAACGGCAGCCACGCAGATCTCTTCAACGCAGCGGATGCCGACTCGCCTCTTAACCCGCACAGCGAGAACTTCAACGCCAGAGCCTGGGCCAAGGCCGTGGCTAAGTCAATGGGCGAGCATGGCTCTGGGTTTCGACAGAGCGGTATCTGCTTCCAGGACATGAACGTCTTTGGATACGGTGCTGAGACAGATTACCAAAAGGACGTTGGGAACGTCTGGCTGAGCCTTCCCGGCATGGCACGCAATATCGTCTCCCCCACCGCTGGTAAGCGCCGCATCGACATCCTTCGTGGTTTCGACGGTGTCGTCAACGCGGGAGAAATGCTCGTTGTTCTCGGCCCCCCTGGTTCAGGCTGCTCTACCTTCCTCAAGTCACTGTCCGGCGAGACGAACGGTATCTACATCGACGAAGGCACATACTTCAACTACAACGGTGTGCCCGCCAAGGAAATGCACAAGCACCACAAGGGAGAGACTATCTACACTGCTGAGGTCGACGTTCACTTCCCCATGCTTTCAGTCGGCGATACACTCACCTTTGCCGCGCGCGCGAGATGTCCACAGAACTTACCGCCCAACATCAACCACAACCAGTACAGCGACCACATGCGTGATGTCGTCATGGCCATGTACGGCATCAGCCATACCATCAACACACAGGTTGGCGATAACTACATCCGCGGTGTTTCAGGCGGAGAGCGAAAGCGCGTGACCATCGCAGAGGCAACGCTCTCCAACGCGCCCTTCCAATGCTGGGATAACTCAACCCGCGGTTTAGATTCCGCCAACGCGATTGAGTTCTGCAAAACACTGCGCTTACAGTCTGAGCTCTTCGGTCAAACATGCGCTGTCTCGATCTATCAGGCTCCCCAGTCTGCATACGATCTCTTCGACAAGGCCCTCGTTCTGTATGAAGGACGCCAGATCTTCTTCGGTCCTGCAGATGAAGCGAGGCAGTACTTCATCAATCTCGGCTTCGAATGTCCCGATCGTCAAACAACGCCTGACTTCCTCACATCCATGACCGCACCCGCCGAGCGCGTCATCCGTCCTGGCTTTGAGAACAAGGTCCCCCGCACACCCGATGAGTTCGCCGCTCGCTGGAAGGAATCCCGCGAGTATCAGATCATCCGCGCTGAGATCGAGACCTACAAGAGTCTCTACCCTCTTAACGGTTCCAGCGCCGAAGCCTTCCGCGAGAACAAAGCGTCCGCCCAAGCTAAGGGCCAACGCCTCAAGTCTCCCTTCACGCTGTCGTACATGCAGCAAGTCAACCTGTGCCTCTGGCGCGGCTGGAAGCGTCTCAAGGGTTCGCCAGGCGTGACGATCTTCTCCCTCATAGCGAACAGTGCAACGGCGCTTATTGCCTCATCGCTCTTCTACAACATGCAGCCCACGACGAGCGACTTCTTCAAGCGCGGTGCTGTTCTCTTCCTTGCCGTGCTGATGAACGCTTTCGCTTCTGCCCTTGAGATTCTGACTCAGTACTCCCAACGACCTATTGTTGAGAAACACGCACGCTATGCCTTCTACCACCCTTCTGCTGAGGCGTTTTCTTCGATCTTGGTTGATATGCCGTATAAGATCAGTAATAGTATTCTGTTCAATGTCACTCTTTACTTCATGACGAACCTTAACAGGGAGGCGGGGGCGTTCTTTTTCTACCTCCTTGTTTCGTTCATCATGGTCCTCGCCATGTCTGGTATTTTCCGATCTATGTAAGTCCCCCCTTCGCATCATCACCGAATGATTCATGCTGACCGATTTAGTGCTTCACTCTCTCGTACACTCTCACAGGCCATGGTTCCCGCCTCGCTGCTGATCCTCGCCCTCGTCATCTTCGCTGGCTTCGTCATCCCAACGGACTACATGCTCGGCTGGTGTAGATGGATCAACCATCTCGACCCAGTAGCCTACGCCTTCGAGTCCCTCATGGTCAACGAATTCTCCGGTCGCAACTTTACCTGCACAGCCTTCATCCCCAGCAACGCAGTCGCTGGCTATGAAGACATCGGTGGTCTCAACCGGGCTTGTTCCACTGTCGGCAGCATTCCTGGCGATAGCGTCATCAACGGAGATCGCTACCTCAACCTTCAGTACAAGTACTTCCACTCTCACAAGTGGCGCAACGTCGGTATCCTCATCGCCATGACCATCTTCAACCACATCGTCTACATCGTCGCTACCGAGTACATCTCCGCCAAGAAGTCAAAGGGTGAAGTCCTCGTCTTCCGTCACGGCCACCTCCCTGCTTCCACCAAGAACAAATCCGATCCCGAAGCCGCCCTTTCTGGCCCTGTTGTCGCCGCTGAGAAGAACAACAACGAGGTTGCCAACATTCAAGGATCCACTAGCGTCTTCCACTGGAACAACGTGTGCTACGACATCAAGATCAAGGGTGAACCACGACGAATTCTCGACAACGTTGACGGATGGGTCAAGCCAGGAACATTAACTGCTCTCATGGGTGTATCAGGTGCCGGAAAGACTACTCTCCTCGACTGTCTCGCCGATCGTATCTCAATGGGTGTCATCACAGGTGAAATGCTCGTCGACGGCAAGATTCGCGATTCATCGTTCCAGCG
Source organism: Fusarium mexicanum (assembly GCA_013396015.1). Lineage (NCBI taxonomy): Eukaryota > Fungi > Ascomycota > Sordariomycetes > Hypocreales > Nectriaceae > Fusarium > Fusarium mexicanum. The sequence goes on from JAAOAM010000392.1 coordinate 42,558, forward strand.
AAAGACCGGTTACGTGCAGCAGCAAGATCTTCATCTCGAGACCAGCACCGTTCGTGAAGCCCTTACCTTCTCCGCCCTCCTCCGCCAGCCTGCCTCTACTCCCCGTGCCGAGAAGATCGCCTATGTCGACGAAGTCATCAAGCTGCTCGACATGCAAGAGTATGCCGACGCCGTCGTCGGTGTCCTCGGTGAGGGTCTCAACGTAGAACAGCGCAAGCGTCTCACCATCGGCGTTGAGCTCGCTGCCAAGCCTCCCCTGCTACTCTTCGTCGACGAACCTACTTCCGGTCTTGACTCGCAGACATCCTGGGCCATTCTCGACCTCCTCGAGAAGCTCTCCAAGGCAGGCCAGTCTATCCTGTGTACCATCCACCAACCGTCTGCTATGCTCTTCCAGCGCTTCGACCGTCTTCTCTTCCTCGCCAAGGGCGGACGCACTATCTACTTTGGCGACATCGGCGAGAACTCTGAGACCTTGACCAACTACTTCGTCAAGAACGGTTCTGATCCTTGTCCCAAAGGTGATAACCCCGCTGAGTGGATGCTCGAGGTCATTGGCGCGGCACCTGGTTCACACACTGAGATCGATTGGCATCAGACTTGGCGACAGAGCCCTGAGTATCAAGAGGTTCAGACTGAGCTTCAGCGTCTCAAGGCCGAGGGCAGTGCTCACAATGAGCCTCACGACCCTAACTCCGAATCATACCGGGAATTCGCTGCGCCTTTCTGGGAGCAGCTTCGCATCGCTAGTCTCCGTGTCTTCCAGCAGTACTGGCGCACTCCTTCGTACATCTACTCCAAAGCTACTCTCTGTATCCAAGTTGGTCTCTTCATCGGTCTCGTCTTCCTCAACGCTCCTCTGTCAATTCAGGGCTTGCAGAACCAGATGTTTGCCATCTTCCAGGTCTTCACAGTCTTTGGTCAATTGGTTCAGATGCAGGTAAGTCTTGACCACTCTCCAATCCCTCCAGCTCTCACTAACATCACTAGATGCCTCACTTCGTCGTCCAACGCTCCCTCTACGAAGTCCGCGAACGTCCCTCCAAGACCTACAGCTGGAAGGTCTTCATGCTCTCCCAAGTCTTCGCCGAGATTCCTTGGAACAGTCTCATGTCTGTCTTCCTGTTCGTCTGCCTCTACTACCCCGTCGGCTTCCAGAAGAACGCGGAAGCAGCTGGTCAGACCGCCGAGAGAGGCGCTCTCATGTGGCTTCTCATCTGGCAGTTCCTCGTCTTCACGTGTACCTTTGCTCACATGTGCATCGCCATCACCGACACTGCAGAGGCAGGCGGCAACCTTGCCAACGTCGTCTTTATGATGTGCCTGTTCTTCTGTGGTATCTTGGCCGCGCCCGATAACATGCCCGGCTTCTGGATCTGGATGTATAGGGTATCACCGTTTACGTATCTTGCCTCGGCGATTTTATCGACTGGTATGGCCAACACTAGAGTCACCTGCGCTGCCAACGAGTACACAAAGATGCAGCCCCTCAACGGCACAACCTGTGGAGAATACCTCCAGAAGTTCGCCGACAAGGCTGGCGGCTACGTCCTCAACCCCGACGCCACATCTGACTGCAACTTCTGCCCCATCAGCGACACCAACACGTTCCTCAAGGCTCTCACCGCAACCTACGATGACCGATGGAGAAACTTTGGTATCGGAATGGTGTACATTGTCTTCAACATTGGCGCAGCTCTGTTCCTGTACTGGCTTGTTCGCATGCCCAAGAACAAGAACAAGAAGAAGCAGGAGTAGAATAGATGCACAACCGAGCTTCGGCTCTTTTTTATTTTTATTTTTGGTACAAGGATTTGTTTTAGAGAAGTACTATAGACTGGTTTGGGTTTTTACTTTTACTTAGAATAGCAATCATCGAGTGTCGATTAGACTTGTAGGAAGCTCAATAGCACATCGTCAATACATTACGCTCTCTACCCGCCATTCAAGTGCCTCAGTGATTGTCGTATCATTTGGTCACCGCGAATGACAATGATTGCAGTCCCTTTTCTGAGTCATGGGCAGTATCTTCCGTCAAAACGGGCCTCTGTCCCGTTTTTTCCTTAGCTCCCGGCATTTCCTACGTTGCCGATATAACCGATATATCCAGCAGAATCCGTCGTTTGAGATTGAGAAATGTGTCATTTCTAAGCCAAACCGCGGCAAGTAACGCCGATCTCGCCTGAATGAGTCGCATGTGTAACTTGTAGGGCTGAGGGGATTGGAGTTTGTAAGAGAATTGGCTGGTAACGTTGGAGTTGACATAAATATCGAGACACCAGCAGATGCAGTGTCGCCAATAAACTGGTACGAGACCAATTGTTTTCTATGCTATTATGGCTCAATTGAATACGAGTCATGACACTAATGAGTCTTGCATACTCTAATTATGAAAATGGTATATGAATTGATCGGGATTGCTTTCTGAACCTCGGTCCAATGGAGAAGGCTGATCATGCAATTTGCTTCACGATGCCTACATTCAAGCAAGCAGCATTCATATGACCTCACGCCCTTTTATTAACAAGCCAACGCGCAATCCTGATTCATAAACAAATATCCATATCACGTCTTACAGAACCCCCATTCACAGTAATTTGTCTATCCCCCTCCAATCATCTTCCCCACAACCGTCCGGCCGAGTATCCAGATGCCGGGAAGATCTGCTCCATCGGAGGATGAACCCCGCGGGCCGCAAACATTCCCGCCTCAACCCCGACCCCAGCATCAAGAATACAAAAACTCCATCACATCCTCGCCATGACCAACTCAGTTTTCTCAAGTAAAAATGGTCGTCGACACTTCAGATAGCGTCTGCCCCACGCTCTGCGATGAACCCCTCAGTGATGAAAAGCCCCAAGACGACACTGCTTCAACACCAAGTCAATGCGATGAAGAGAACCTGGCTTGCACAGCAGATGACCCAGGCGAACCTCCAGATGGCGGGCTACAAGCCTGGCTGCAAGTCGTAACAGGCCATCTCGTTGCTTTCAACTCATGGGGTTACCTCATCAGCTTCGGCATCTTCCAGCCCTACTACGAAGCCGAATTCTCACTTCCACCATCAACAATCTCTTGGATCGGCAGCTTAGAAGTCTGCCTCATTTTCTTCATCGGCACATTCTCCGGCCGAGCTTTCGATGCAGGATATTACCGTACTGCCCTTGCAGTAGGCCTCTTCCTCCAAATATTAGCCATCTTCATGACCAGTATCGCATCATCGTACTGGCAAGTCCTTCTCGCCCAAGGAATCTGCCAAGGTCTTGGTAATGGCATCATTTTCGCACCAACAATAGCAAACATGTCGACGTATTTTACCAGAAAAAAGACTATTGCTATATCAGCTGGTGCTTGTGGTGCTGGCACGGGAGGAATTGTGTTTCCGCTGATTGCGCAGCAACTTCTCCCCAAGATTGGGTTTCGCTGGACGGTGAGAGTTATGGGCTTGGTAGTCGCTGTGTCGTCGATGATTATAATGATCATTGCGAAAACGAGACTCAAGGCGAGAAAGGCTGGACCGCTTGTTGAATGGGCTGCGTTCAAGGAGCCTCCGTATGTACTCTTTGCTGCGGCAATGTTCTTTACCTTGTGGCCGACCTGGATCTCCTACAACTATGTAAGTATTCTCTCAATTGACCTCTGTGACAGGTACTGATGATACTTAGGCTCGTCAATATACAACAGACAAACTCTCCGGCTCAGCCTCAGACTCATTTCTAATCCTCATCGTCATCAACGCTGTCGGCATTCCAGGCCGCATGATATCCGCCTTTCTCGCCGACCGACTCTTTGGCGCAATCCCCGTCTTCATACCGACAATCTTCGCCGCCTCGCTCTGTCTTTATCTCTGGTCACAAGTATCCTCCCTCACAGGAATGTTCATTTGGGTCAGCATATTTGGCTATTTCGGCGCCGCGATACAGAGTCTCTTCCCCTCATGCTGTGCGAGCTTGACACCAGATTTGAGTAAAGCAGGAACAAGAATTGGAATGATCTTCTCGATTATTAGTTTTGCCGCGTTGACAGGGTCGCCTTTGGCTGGGAAGTTGATGCAAGCTACGGGTGGGAGTTATTTGGCGGCACAGATTTGGGGAGGGTCAAGTATGATTTTGGGGATGGGGTTGTTGTATGCTGCGAAAAGAGCTGAGGCACCTCACGCGGTGAATCATCTCGGAACACAGGAGGAGAGAGGCCAGTAGTTGGCTCCCACTTCTAATCAAATCTGTCTCTCTTTTCTGTTGTCCTGTCATCGTCACTCGTAGCTAGATGCAGTAGTTGCGTCCGCTTAACGATGTCAGCTGGTATACTCTGCGCAGCATAACAGCTCCGCAAGACAACTAACAGCTGCTAAATGATCAGATAAGACAATGGCCATGCCATTCATGTGTGTATTCGTGGTATTTCCGCATGATGACGTCCAACATTTATCATCCTATGAGGCCAAGGCAGATCTCTCGAAAGCACAGTTCGTTCTAGTCATCTCATGTACTACCACCAACGTCCAATCCGCTAACCAGTTGTCTACCCGCAACTGATAAGCGGTGTTCCTCGTACCAACTTATCAAATCCCTTAATTAATCGGTCCGGAGTCTGCGTTACGGCCGTGAACTCTGTCCAATCCATGGCTTCAACCCACGCGGTCGCAAATCCTTCGCGCCTCGTATTTGCGTCTTTCCAAATGCTTTGAACGGTCTCCCTCTTTTGTGCAATCGTTTTTCCTGCCGCTTCCTTCCCTTCCCATGACCCATCTTGAACTGGACAGGATGGAACTGGCGCAGATGTGGCTCCGGTATCGAGTATGATAGGAAAGATCACGTTGCTTATTTTGAAAGGCTTTATCTCATCTTTGGAGAGATGAGGCCTTGGTGTACGGACACTCAAACCATATGTAGACGAGATTATCGATGCTGAGCCGTCGAGGAGAGCGGACTTATCGGCATTAGAAACACTGGGATCCTTGGTCGAATCATCTGTTGTCCAGCAAGATTGATTAGCAAATACTCGACAAATGCGTTTTACTGACTTACATGGTGACCACAATGCTGCAGGAAGGTTTCCGGATATTACATCTGATCGATATTGATCATCACTGCCCATGCCCGTGACCGTGATCGTGAGATCTGCCTTCAGTCCATTGCTACTCTCTGTCAATTGCATTGGCTTTGCATAGACTTTGTTAGCAGCTCCGACAGCTGTGCCATCCAAGTAAGCCTGTGTGGTTGCCATATTTGATCGCACGTCAAATGTAAAGGTCCCGGCTCTCACAGTCCAGTGACCCGTGATGTCGTCCTTTGAGGATAACCCTGATCCGCATGATATTTTCACCTCCTCCTTGGCGCCTTGCCCATTTTGCTGAAGCATACCGCGGAATGTATCAAGACTAACCTTACCAGGGGCATTCTGTCCATTACTGTCCCCGAACGTCACAGTCACGTTCTTGATGGGGACCTTGATGGTAAAGGTGCCGTACACCGGAGGCCCACACATGTACAAGCTGGCCGTGATATCGAATCCGAAACTCACCCAGACGAACAGTACATATTTACTCCATGAGACGCTGATGTCGATCGAAACCTCCAAGACATAATGGAAAGGGTCGAAGTTCATGAGAAAGTCGATCAGGGCCGAGAACGATGCGTGAAGGCCACAGGCATCACATGTTGCGATCATTGAAGCTCCTCCCATACACGTCTTGGGCGTGATGGCAAAATATGCACTAGCCTTGGCGAATATTTGATCCGAAACTTGCCACGAGATGCCAATCTGTGGGATCTCCCGAGGATAATACGCTGGTGGCGTGTACTTAGGATGGTATCCTCCCAAGGCAAACACCCAGTCTCCAGCATAAGGTGAGGGATCGAACCATGTGCCGGCTGCAAATCCTCCAGTGAGATGACACGAGGAGTCAATGACATATGAGCTTGGTGAAAGGCATCCAGAGACTAGCATAGATCCATTGACCAGATCAAATACCGTGGTAATGCCAAGCTCGACGGAAGCGAAGAGCTTCGTGGCATCACTCCGAGGCATCTGCGCTTTGCAATCGGCAAAGACTCCGATATGGGAGAGGGCCCCGTCTTGGATCTTGAAGACGGCTGCGATCTTCGCATCGAGTATATTAAATGCAGATCCTCTTAGCCCAGCGCCCACCCAAAACGAGTCTGCAACAGGTGTGATCCACGTTGTTTCTGCAAGTTCTGTAAATATCTGAAGAGGATCAAGTGGCGCCGGTGGTTGGCCCATGGCGATGAGCGGAAAGGAAGATACCGTAGTAGGATCTGGAAATCTGAGGTCGGAGTTGTATCCAAAACCCGCAGTTACATCAGATATCTCGATCCCATTGATGTTCAGCAACGGCCCACCCAAAGCTAAGATGACGAAGGCTGTCTTAATCTCTTCGCCATTACTAGTCTTGCTGGTCCCGTATGCGCCAACCGCTTGGAAGATATATGGCTTGAACGCCGCCATCACCCCACCCATGTAAAAGTTATCGCGTTTGATCAACGCGCCGGCAAGATCGAGCGGGGGGGAGTCAATTGCTAAGCCGAACCCGGAGAGTGAGGGGACGAAGGTGAAAGTGTCTTTGGAAAGATCAGAGAGCTTGAGCCCGAGTCCAAAATCCATGATCTTCATCTCAACGGGCCCAACCTTGAGTGTTGCGTCAAGCACGACAACTATGTTTCCACTTTCGAACTTCAGCCCAATGTTCGAAATGGTCAAGGGACCGAGCCGCTTCTCGAATTTTACAGTCGATGTATTTGAAGTTGTATCGACCTTTCTCTCAGGGGGCAATACCGCGGGGTCAAACCAGGCATTATCTTTGGCATTCGGTGCCGTCTTTTCGGTCGTCTGCTGCCCAAAGGTGTGATTCAGAAGGACCTCTCCGTTAGACATGATGCCTGTGTGGAAACCTGCCTTGAAGGCCTCCTCATCTTCATCGTTCATAGTGCTGTCAGTTGCCATTGCTGTCGCAAGTGATGGATCCAAGGATGCTAGATCGCTCTTCTTTATGTCACTATCCGTCCACAGAATGTAAAGACTGTCGAAAGGGCTCTTGAACTGCTTAAGGACGGGTATGTTCGGCATGGGTATCTCAAACTGGTTGAGTGAGATCAACAGAAAGCGCTTCAATACACCATTTTCTTCCGTAGAAGTATATTGGCAGTATGTAAAAACGAACCGGTCGATGTGCAATTCGGCCCGGAGATTCATGGTCTTCTTGGGACCTTGACCTTCTGGACTGACTTGGATGGCCAGTTCGGATGAAGTGCCCTTTCTCACGAGAACAAGGCTGCCGACCTGTTCAATTATGCTCTTCAATAACACATCATCAGGACTCAGAGTACCCAGAAGGCTTTTGATGGTGATGTCTCGGCTAACAGTCTCCTGGAAACTGAGTTTCATCTTCCACTGGCCGTCCAAAGGGTAATCGTACTCGAACAGTAAGTGAGGAGGCCGGCTTTCATCCCCTCCCAGACCAATCTTGACATCTCCCTTGATTTGAAGCTCTGCGGCTTTCTGCGCGATGGTAACCGAGGCACTCTTTTGCATCTTGTACCTGATAGACAAATTGCGCACCATGATGGAACCCATTACCTTGACCAGAGCCGTTTGCTGCGATGAGTCGAAGAACTGCCAGATATGAGCGAGACTGAGATCCGCCACGTCGGCTTCTATATCCCAGCCATTGACAGAATCGTAAGAGAAGATGCCAGTCAGAAGACTGGGTCCCAGCGTGGAGTCCAAGTCTATGAGATTGTCCGGTGGAGAGATCTGAACCGCTAGTTGCAGACTCAGAGTTTTACCTCGAGGACCACACGTGCCGTTAATTGACACTTGGCCCAGTGAGATGGTAGGTAGCCGACCACCTGGAAGAGTGCAGTTCTCCAGCGTTCCCCAGATAGAAACAGTCTTGTCTTCATATGCGAACCCAAGTGCGGTCACATCTGTTGGGATGCCAGCTGGAGGTTGTGCTACTTCGAACCCTGGTATGAGCTTGAGGAGGGAGATCGACGAAGCAGCCTTGGGTTGCGGTCCATAGTCATCGCAAAGCTCATAGGCAGGAAGAAGCTGATACGGCAGCCTTTCCACGAGAGGGCTGAGGTTCGGCGTCCACAGACTAGCACGAAAGCGCAGCTGACTTGGAGGGCCAGGCTGGTATGCTATACATATATTTGCGGACACAAGGGAGTCGTCGTCGCCTTTGGCATGAAAGCCGGCCTCGAACTCCAGCGCTAGGCTCTTGGGGGTGAAGGACGTATCATTCCCGTCGTATGGCAACACGGCCCGTCGAAAGGTGATACCTGGGAAGAAATCGCCTGGTATACTCGCGCGGATATCTGAAGTCTCAGGAAGTCCAATGATGCCTCCTAGTTTATTAAACAGTTTGCCAATAGTCAGGAGGTTTGGTCCGCAACGCAGTGTTATTGCTGGATCATCGTCATCTCGAAGAACATCGATCTCAATGTCAATGGAGTCGGCGCTGTTTGAGAGTGTGAGCTTGGAGTGAAGCCATATTCTCGCAAATCCCTGAACAGCAACTTCAGTTTTCTTTTCGTCTCCCTGAGTCGTCGCTCTTGAACTGTACCACTTCAACGTCATGCCCAAATCGGCGAGGGAGACAGAGTCGCCAATTTTACCAAGAATCCCGTTGAAGGAGTCTCTGAAGTGATCAATTTCGTCACCCAATTCAAACTCCAATCTGATGGTCGTTAGATCTCCTAGAAATGGTGTATGCCATATGGCAGATCCTCGCTGTCCAACCTTCTGTGTCTGCTTGAGGTGCCAAGTGGATTTCGAGACTAGGCCTGCTAAGAGTGACTGAGGAGATTTGTCCAGGGTTGAATCCCATCCTAGATGTTCACCTAGTGTCTTCATGATATTGGAACCAGTGCCTGCCCACGATGTTGTATTCGGTGACAGTCCAAACCCAATCATCCCTGTATCTGGAAATGTACCGAGTCTCGGAAGGGTTGTCGTTTTAGGATCAAGTCCTACTGCATCGTTCAAATCAAGAGTCGAAAATGTCACTCCGTTGAGCAGAGACAATTGTAAACTGCTCGGGATGCCCTTGGCCGTGCCAGCATTCTTGGTAGGGTCCTCATCAAAAACGCCAACAATCGACTTGACGCCCATCCAGCGCCGCATCCAAGAGAACCATGCATCTTCAGAGGTATGAACCGGGAGGATAAAGGGCTTCTGCGTGCTCGGAGGACCGGTTATGTCAAACCCAATAATGCCATGAGGAAGTGTTGCCACGAATGAGTCCCAGGCGTGCCCGACTGGCAGTGGAGTCAAAGACGGCGGGATATAAAGCGGGTTGCTTTCGAGGAAGTCACTGCAACACAGAGCCCAAACTATCTTGTTGGATATCTGTCCCGGATCTATCTCTGGGTTCTCAAAAAGGATTTCTTCGTCATCCGTGTCGTTGCCCCCCACGGCACTGGCCAGCGTAGACAGAGAAGCTGGTGAGATTTGTGCACCGTTCAATACGATCTTGGCGAGATTTGCAAACTGATTGATCCCTTGAAGTTTGGGTTGTTTTAACCTAGTCCGCGAGGAGATAGGTCCGGCTTCCTCCTCTTTTTTGCGCCTTTTTTGGCCTCGTTGTGGGACGGCATCTATCATGAGCGTTTGGGACTGTTTTATGTGGTAGACCCAGTTCGTGGCTTTGAAATGTTTAGATACGGGATCGGCTTGCAGAACGCCAATGAACCAGACCTCGTCTCCTGGACGATTCGCAGCACCTGTGCCGGTGGCCGAGAGACCGGGCGCTGTGTTAGCTCCAATCTCGGAAAACTGCTTGTAGCGCGCCGAGAGCTTCAAGGCGATGAAATTGAACGCCTTGGTTCGCGAGACCTTGTTATTCTGCGCGTAATCCTTAGCCCAAAGTTGCAGCTCGGTCCATGCATTGTCTCGAAGTTTGGATGCACCTTGGTTGAAAAGTTGTGCAACTTCATGCTGGTACTTGAGGATCTTGGCTGCTTTCCCAGTCTGGCCTGATGGAATCTGAAAGAAAGGCTGGGTTGAGAAACGATGGAACATTAGATAGTCATAGTGGGCGTCGACACACATCCAGTGAGGATACTGTGTAACCCAAAGACAACGGGATACATCTAACGAGGGCTCACTGTTAGCGAGACTATCAAAGTACCCAATGAGGTACAGGACAGTCTCAGGACTCGGATGGCCATGCCTGTGGCCTGCTGATATGATCACGTTTGTCGGTTTGTATTGAACCAACATATTGAGGGGCGTGGAGGACTTTGCGCCGTGGTGGCTAAGTTTAACGTTTGGGATTGTCACATCCTTTCCGATCCAATCCACAATATCAGACTCGTTGGCCCAGTTCAGGTCCCCTGCGAAGTAATGCGACACTTTCCCCTCAGGCCAGACGATGATGTTTGCGATCGACCGCATATTGGTGACGGTGATGGGTGAGTCTATCAGTGATATTTGATGATTTGATATAGTAACGTTGTTGCAGGCCACGCAGAACATGGCTGGTTTCTTATACCCTTTTTCCTTTGTAGAGTATAGCCCTTTAGCTCCTCCATCGGGCAGCGTCTTATTACCAGGTACGAAATCCTCGAAGAAGTCGGCCCCAATTAGGGTCTTCCCATGGTAGAATTTGGCACAATTTTTTGACTTGCCTAGAGTAATCGTGGGAGGGGCTCCGTTTTCCAATGTGAACTCGCATTGATTTGGGAAGTTGTCGTCCGGAGCGTATATTGTCGTCAGGTCTTTGTCCTTGGGCTTGAGAAACGGTATATTTCCATATTTCTTCTGGTTTTGCTTCATAAGATCATGGATGCCCTTCCAGTGATCCGTGTCCCAATGTGTAAAGACGATGGCGTCGAGTGGGAGCATCGGGGCCATGGGTCTGTTTGTGTATAGCGAGGGCAACCCCACGAGGAGTTGCTGTATACGATTGCAGCCAGCATCGTTGCCATCGCCGCCGTCTATCAGAACTACTCGATCATATTCGTACGTGGGCGATGCAGTTGGCGTGGCGAAGCTTGCTTTCGCGCGGATGTGGATGGCAGAGTCTCCGGCGCCCACGTTAATGTGGAATGAGTGAACAACCCATTCATAGCTCATTGTGACAATAGTTCCAACTGTGCACGATCGGCTCCCTGCCAATTGATGATTGAGGAGAGAAAATTCCTCGTAGTCAAACCTGAAGTGAATCGCATGTAAGGATTCAGTGTATGAACATTCCGGTCGCTTTGTGAAGTGAAAGGCATTCCTAGACTAGCAGAGTGCCCACACATAATACAAGTAGCTGGTGGGCGTCTATGCATAAACCGTCCGGCCTGGAGGTTCATCGAATCTCCCTCTCTTTTTACTGTTTTTGATGGTAAGGGAGGGGGCTGACTGAGACAGTGCATTAATCCAGGCAGTGGATTATAAAAACGAAACTAAAGCCTTGTCTTTCTCCAGACAGCAGGCTATTGAGAGAGAGCACTTTATCCGTAGTCAATGTCTTCATCAGTACGCGCGCCACATTCCTTAGCCGTGAGCAAATGACAGCTAAACACGACATACAATCAGACAGTTAAGAGACATCGTATGCTATTCATTTCAGCTCATGCAAAAGGGTGGGGATGGCATGGGGGTGCCATCATGGCTAGCTCTTTCCATCCAATAAAGATCGCCAATTAAAAAAAGGATAAGATTGTTGAGAAGAGAGAGGAGATCATCGCCGATGTGTCGAGATCTAGATCGGTGCAAAGCATATACAGTGGGCTACTGGTTGGCCCAAAGCACGAGTAATTCTCGAGGTCAGGTTCACTACTCCAGATGATGGTACTCTTTGTCTAATATCTCACGTCCGGTAGTATTGGATACTGATCTCATCTCATTTCGAGCCTACTATTGTACTTACGAAAGTGTGTGCCCTCTCCTATCTCAGTTCTGAAGATAGGTAAGATGCCAGGCAACCCACCACCACCATCGCCAGCCCAGGACGACGATATTTACACCATTCATGTAAATTTACCATCTTGTTACCTCAAGCCGGCGGGCTCTGTCAAGCCCCAACTTCCCGATGGGACTTTTTCTTTTGACGCCCAAGAAGACCACTGGAAATCTTCGCCCCACGACCCCAAGCGTCAAGAATTCCGCATTCTGGGCAAGAATGAGTTTGTCTTCATCGCCGGAGCACAGTACACATACAAGCCAAACACATCACTCCATATAAAATGCAAGAAAGCAACATTCATGCCTCACCCCACGGACCCTAGCCAGAAGAGCGTCATAGTTCGCATGCCTGGCGCAGACGCGGAGCAAAATTTGCTCGCGAAGGCAGAGGAGGGGAAGAGCGGGTTCGATGCCAAGTATCGGCTCGAGTCGTCCGGAGAAGCGTTCACCTGGAACAGGTTCATAGACGTGGTCAATTCGGCCGACTACGCCACCAAGGGAGGCGACGGGATGGGTGGCGCGATCGGCTCACGGGGTGAGGACGCAGGGAGTCTGACCATCGAGGCGGACTCATACGATACGAGTGCGCTCCCTGATGACAACGTGTTCTTCATAGCCGACTGCACGGGAGGCAGGGGGCAGCAGGGCGGTGACGGTGGTGATGGAGGCAGTGGCGGCCACGGTTCCATCGTTGCCGGAATCAACCACGGCGATCGTCGAGAAGACCGGAGCCTGAGAGGAAGGTATGGAGCAAAAGGCGGCGACGGAGGGCGTCAGGGTGCAGGAGGTTACGGAGGCAGTGGAGGAAAGTTCACTATTAATCTTCGAAAGGAATCAGCCGGCGACGACAAACTCAAAGCCAGATTCGGCGTTCAGTCGAATGTGGGCGCACCGGGGACTGCTGGGGCGACCGGAAACCCAGGACCTGGTGGTGGTTGCGGAGAGTGCTGGATGTTCAAATGTGCTCCCAACCAATCGTCGATGGTCAAATTCCCAATGAACGGCATCTCCAAGGATAACCTTATGGCGGAACTGAGATCGAAGCTTGAGTTGGACTGGTCGTCCGAAGACGTAAATCAATGGGCAACGGGGTATATCAGCCAAACAGAATTATATTCAGTGAATGGCGACGTACCGAAAGCCCTGGATGAAGAGGAGATACAGTCTCAAAGGGCGCATGCTGGGCAACGTACACCTACAACAAGTTCGACCGTTGTCTTTGAGGAGGTAAATTAACCATAGATTCATCATTCCAGGCTGGCTATATAACAATATGATCGCTATAGGTCTTTGGTATCCACAAACTTTACCTGCGCTGTTGATGTGATGGGGATTGGGCTGTCTGCATAATACTCGTTCATCTTGATAGCGAAAACGGCATTCAATGTGTGAGGCCAAAGATTCAAAGCCACTTGCCGCAAAATAAAAGTCATGTCATTGTTCACCGTTGTCAGGCAACTATTCGGAGATGTGGTGATGCTCGCCTTGCTTCGTGGTGTCAGGTTCACAATCACTTCGGCCGGTGGACAGCTTATCTCTGGGATGTACCGGATGTTGTTTGCCATGTATGCCCCTGGTCCTGTGTATCCAAGAAGAAAAGAATCGACAGAACCCTCCATTTCAGATGGGATGCGAATCTCCATCCTGCGGAGTGTATATGGCGTGCCTTCAGTTTGTTGCCGTCTCCGAATGCCAAAGACGAGGTTCAACGGTCCTTTGGCATCGTGCGGAACCCTAGTTTGAGCCCCAGACGTGTCATTGAAGGGTTTGTGACCCAAAGTATAAACTTGTAAAACATATTGAGACTCGGAGGGCAAAGATGACGCGGGCGTTTGGGTGTCACTCTTTGAGCCCCATTCGTTCCTATCATCAGGTGCCGTTCTCGAGATCATCGACCAGTAGGGAGGTCGGGGACTTGGATAAATTGACTCTTGAGTATCGTCGGATGGCCTTGGTGTGACATTGTGAAGAAGCATCTGTAAATTTTCTCTCGTGTCCTTTTCTCGCTTCTGATATTGTGAACCGAGACCATGCAGATCTTGAACCTCGAGCATAGAGACTTTAAAGTCCACCACAACGTGGGCTGGATCTGGGGTTGGGAGTGTCAAGCTCAATTTCACCAACGTATAGGACAAATGAAGAGCAAGGAGTGCAGACGAGGGAGCCGTTTCCGAGAACGTGGTATCTGAACGATTTGTGAGGAAGTCATAGACATCCTTAGCAAGGTTCTCCGCCAGAATGATGCCGTATTGGCTGTTCAGTATCGTCTTTGATGGCTTCGAAACACGTTCAGCAATCGGCTCCATGGGTACATTATCGGAACTAGTGGGCTTGGTGGTGATGTTCTTGTACGCAATCTCAATATTCCCATCCTCGATCTTTCCGTTGTAGGCCAAGAAGCACTGTTCATGAGGAGGCTGACATATCTCAATCCCTTGCGGGAACTCGACGTCGGTCAGTGCCCGGTCGAACAATACCAACAAGATATCAGGAGCCAATTTGACTCTTCTCAATATTGGGGCCCGAGAGTCATCTGGTCTCCGAGGCGCATGAATTCCCAGATCTTCGAAGTCTGCGACAAGTGGTGATCGAAGGAGGAGGCCTGAGGTTGGAACTTGTGGCTTGTATCCTGATTCTACATTCTCCGTTGTGAAGAGCTTTCCAAGCAGAAGCTTGATGGCCGCTCTGACTGAGTCTTGATCGCCTTCCACGTGGTTCCCAATGCTCAGTGCGCCGTCTAGATACGCGTTCAACCAAGTTGGATCAACGTAGAAGAATCTAATCGAGTTCTGCGGCAAGCTCGATGGTTCCATGAACAAGTGATACCAAGGGATATTGGCTAAGAACAACGCATTATAAACCCATGCGACAACGGTAGCCCATTCTGGGGATGAGAAATCATTTTTCTCATCAAGTCCCGAAGAAAGAATCTGGCCCAGCTTGTTTGTCCCTGTTTCCACGGCATTAGAAAACTTGGCTCTCATCTTTTCACCCCAGATGCTCAAGCAATCGTCCCTTTCAGGCGAAACGCTGCTGAACCATTTCAGCTTGTTATCCTTCTTGACATCGGCCAGTTTCATCAACGAGTCTGTTGCAGATATTAAGCGTTCCAATACTTTTGGCGCCTCGTCTTGGCTTTCAGTGACTTCTGCCTTCGCAGCCAGCAATGCTCGTTTATAGATAGTAGTTCGAAGTCGAACGAAGGCGCTCAGGAACTTCTCGTCAGCGAGAGCATTTGCTTTGCCCAGGTTCCAAGCGGCAGCATACGAGTTTTCAACTAAGCCAACCTCTGTATCTAGGATCTGTAGCTGGCTTGAGAATAGATGGGTCGGCTTATTGAGGGCAGTGTTGGCGGAAGGAAGAGTGGGAATGAGCGCACCACGCTGAAGAGAAAGTGTTTCTTCCCCAGAGAGGGTTCGATATCGAGTCAATGAAAAACCATCTCTGATTCGCTTGCCCACACGCTGCTTTTCAACCTCTTGGGCGTTCAGTAGCCCGGCATACCAGTCCTGACTTGGTCGTAGCCATTCGAGTCCACTTGTAGGTTTACCGATTGCTTTCAGGGCATTCTCAAACTCCACCTGGTCGTCTTGGAGAGTATAGTTAAATGTCCAGCTGAAGAGCGAGTAAACTGTCACCAGCTCGTCGTCGGACGATGGTTTGAAGCTCGGGCCGATGCCTTCGAGAGACACAAGATGAGCGACGGCACCCAGAGACGAAGGATCTTGATTCTTTGAAATGCCAGTGCGATTCGAAATGATCACACTGAAGCAGTCATCTGTCACCGACGCTGCCGCAGCTTTTAGGGCTTCACTGCCCACCTTCCGAACATGAGCCAGGTAGCCGTAGGATGTCAAGTCGGTATCTCCAGTCGAACTGCCATCGCTCTTGTAAGATTGACAAAGTGCCTGGAACAGCTGCCTGTTGACGCATATGAAGTCCGCTTCTGAATCCTCTTCGTCCGCCGAGGTTTCATCATGTTTATATGGGGTACATATATCCGATGATCCTGCTTGGATCACGTCCGACACTTTAAGCCGAGTAGCTCGTGTACTGGAAAGGGCCTTTCCAGCAAAGATGCCAGTACCCGGGGAGACAAGTTCGTCGGGTCGGAACACCCATAATGCCAACCATGGAATCCGTGTCCTCTCTGAACCGTCTTTCGGAGGTGTAGAGGATCCCATTTGCCGTTCCCAGGGAAGATGCGGGTCCTTGAATACAATATGAGGCAGCATCTTGAGGGACACTGTCCCGCCAGATGGAGGGTAGAAAGAGTGAACATCCGATTGGGGAAGATTGAATCTCGGAGCGACTACTTTGAAAGTCTGGCTGTTCGACAGAGTGAACGTATTACCTTCTGGATCGACGACATCCTGCGTTGCAGTTATAGTCCTCTGTCCTGCAGTGAGGGATGGCCCATAAACCGAATAAAATCGCTGCTCGTCTGGTGCCAACACTTCTTCATCATTGAATGCTTTAGCTGTGAGTGGGTTTTGGCGATGATGCTCGTGGAGCTTTACGAGATATCTCGGATCTGATATATGAAAATTTGGTCCCATGTTCTCAAGTCTATAGCCAGCTCAACGGCCTGGAAAACAAGTAGTTCTTTCGATCTTTCTGAGGTGCGGAGCGTAACAGAACAGGGAGGATCCTGAAGCCACTGGGCAGGCAAAGGAACTTGTGAGTTGCTACAGTTCTCCTTGCCTCGGGCCCGCCCTTCTACAGCTGCAGCTAAACAATGTCGCACCCAACCAGTTTGAGATGATCTCCAGGCGGACCAGGATATCAGTGGGGGCGGGGAAGCTGAAAACCCAAGACTGTTCTAGCCCGGACGCCACGAGAGGGGTGCTGTGCTGTATAACCACACCCATCAGGTAAAATCAGGGCTTATCTGACTTATTTAGTTCCCGGTTTAGGCTCCGTTCTCCCCAATAGTAACCGTGTACGGGATATGATATGGCGCCATTCCCTTTCTCTAGCTTCCCTCCTCGATAATTATATGATCAGTAGCAAAAGCCATGTACTTAAATTCCACACAGCCGAGCTGAGGAACATGCCTCTTTTGCTAGTAGATAGTTCACTCATAACTTCTGTCCTTCCCATTCGTTTCTGAGCGCGAAAAGTATCCCTCCGAGCTTTTGAGGTCCGAAAGAGGACTTACCAACAAACGAGAATGGCGCCCTCGCCTGATGGATCCGCAACCAGTGCCCCTCGTGATGCAACACTCCTGATCCCCATGAAGATAGATCTCTTGGGATTGGGAAACCAGGAGGCATATTCAGAGCAGTGCCCCAATGTAACTCTACTACCGACGAACTTGTTCGATTATTCTAAACTTCGATTACGAAAGCAGACAGTCCAGGCAGACTTGCAGGACCATGCAGACTTTGACAGCGCCAGAGTCACAACGGCCAACCCACGGCTCTATGATCTTACCACTTCGCAACCACGCCCTCACGTTTCCGGCATAAGTATATCGTGGACATTGCCGCAGATGTATCGATGGGAATCAGCGTCGGAAAAGCAAGATGAGTTTTCGGCAGCTGATACTCCACCAAACCGCTGGATGGTTGCGAGAGTGACTCGGAACGCAGCCACCAATGCTGGTTGGGTCATTGAAAGCGACGTCTGCCGGCATATCGACGACATGGACCCCTCCATCGACCTGATGACCGACGTATCTCAGTACATCCGCGCGCCTGAGAAATTGACAGATGAGCGTATTATTGACCTTCAAGGAGAGTATTTCTTAGGGGAGAAGAGGAACTTAGAAGACTGGGCCGAAAGAAGCGATTCTTCCACCATCGTTCGCGTCAAGCGACTCAAGGCCAACAGTGCAGGCAATATCTTGTTCGCAGACTACCAGCCTCATAACCCCAATGTGTTCAGTTTCCACGATCCTTTGGACGATATACCCGCCGGCACGGAGATCGGTTACTCGGTAATCGGATGGCACGCAGACATAAACGAAGATCCATGGATAGGTAAGCCACCTAACATGACCAATGGGCAGATTCTCGAGCAACTGAACATGGTGCTGGACAAGACCAAGATGGACCAAGCTGATGTGATGAAATGGACAACATCTCAGAGTCCTGCTCGGCATATCTGTCATGGAAGCACGTATACTTTGTTGAAATGGGACCCTGATGCCAAATCCATCGATGTGCGCAATCCCTCCCTCTCCGCGGAGGCTCAGGCAGTTATCATGAAATCGGATGGCAGCTTGGCTGTCGGTACCGACCCATTTGACGCTCTTGGTGCTTTGATGCAGGCTGGCAATGCTGGCCAGTCGCATCAAGATCTCCAGAAACTGCAAAACATTGCGGTGTCGGGTACTCACCATGCAGATCTGGATAAGCAGGCTGAGGCTGAGGAGTTCTTGAGAGTCCTCCGGGAATTCAAGCAAGTCGAGGGCGGAAGTCAGTGGAAAATTGCACCATCCGGTGACAAGCAAGACGGCAAAGTCAATCAAGCCGACCAGGGAGGTTCTTCCGCGCCGCAATTGACTGACGATGACAAGACAGCATTGCAGGAAATAAACGCTGTTCAATGGGCTTGTGATCACATACGGTTCAATATTGACTACCGGCGATGGAAGCTCTTCTGCGAATGGTGGCGCTGCGTCACAAATGATGCAGTGTCAGAGACAGAAAGGGTCTTGGCCAACCACGCAGTCTTGGTGACTGAAATGAAGAGTCTCGACGACAAGCTCACCAACACCAAAAGTCACCTGGAGAATCTTATAAGCGATTTTTCTCTGGACAAGACAAGGAAGGTGTCCAACTTCGAGTTGACAAAGGTTCCCTCCGATTCCTTTGTCCAGCGAAAAGACCCGACCGTGGCACTCCTCGGCTGCAAATCCCCATGGCCTGACGGATTCTCTGACTGTCAGCCTGTGAGATTGTTATCTCAGTGCATCAAGGCCTTTGAAGCTAAAAGGTTCGGAGATGATGCATATCAGGCTGCGATGGACATGACTGATAATATTGTATCCATTCCCACTGCCGCCGCACTTGCTCATGGAGAACACGTCGGCTATATGTGTGCCAGTGTAGGCGATTCACTGCTGGAGCTCAAAGCCAACGAGGTCATCCCGCCATACTGCAACGCTATCTTCAACACCGAGGCTGTCTTGGACAGCCCCCTCGTCCCACTCTATGTTGAATGGGAGGCAGAGTACTTCCACATCCCGTATAACCTCTGGGAGCCTCAGCACACCCGACGTACTGCCGCTCAAGTGTACCCAGAGCTGACACAGTCCTTGAAACCAAACAAGGACGTCTCCAGCAACAAGTCTCATTACCCGCGTCGAGCCATGGGTGGGAGAGCTCTATTGCATCCAAGCCCAGGCGGGTCAGTAGCAAACATATTGCGGAATTCGGTTGGGAGATTGCCAGAGAGCATGTTGGAAAGCGTTCTTGCAATTCCCGAAAGAGATCAACTATATGCTAAGATGGAGGGCATCCCTTCCCTCGCCTGTCGTCTTGATGGGTTTCAAGACCAACTTGTCACTCTGATTAGCGGGACAGCTCATGTGCGCCCAACGCTTCCAGACGGGACTGCGATGCCTGAAGCGGTGGCTGCGGGCAAAGCTGCTGGGTTCACTGCCGACACTCTGGAAATGATTCGCAATCACTGCGATCCACTGCCATACGGAGACGGCGTTGATCCAGAGGCAGTGTTCATTCCCGTAACTCATGGACAAGTGAAGTTCAAAAAGTTCAATGTCATCGACAAGTTTGGCCGAGGAGTGGAAGTTGTTGACGGAGACGGCCTCATGCCATCTATCTCATCGGTGTACCAGCCGTCATGTCGCATGGTCGACGGCAAAGAGACGCCCAATGTCGTGGTTTCTACCGGAGACAATTGTGAATACTTTCAGATCCCGCCATCTATCAATCAGCCGGCAAGACTGTTCAACGCGTATCTGAAGCCGGGGGCAACAGGCCAAAGCACCTGGAGGCCTTGCGGCGAGTGGGAGGATCCGGTTTGTGGGTACATCATGTATAACAGCGCCGATCTTTCGCTGCAGGTGTTCACATCTGCTGGGGACTTGCGTGCAGAGATCTTGATTTCGGAGAGCAACACCACCACAAAAGCCGCTCACGTATACCAACCTCCCATGAGCGATGGCATTTTCGAGCCTCCTCTGACGGATGCTGACGAGCAGTGGAAGACGAATATCTTGGATGACTTCATCCAAAGTTTGAAGACGGAACGCTATGCTCTGCGAATGATCGAGATCCTAGGCGACGCTTCCAGCTGCATGGCACCTCCTGCAGAATCGTATTCCAGCATCATGAACGCCGCCTTTGGTCGTCCTTTTGCGTTGGCCATCGCTGGATGGTCGATTGAGCTGAATCACGAGGAACTGCAGCCCCAGACGAGCCTACAGAACCTCACTGGGAAATCCTACCAAAGGCTTTCTGACTACGACCTGCCTCTCCATCTCGGACTGAAAGAATACTCCGACGATGGCCTGGCCGCGTATATGCCTTTGCGGTCAGATGCCCCAACGCAGCCAGACTTCGGCAAGATCTTTACGTTCTGGACGAGTGGCGTACCTGAAACCGATCTGAACGAAGATTTCGCATGCCACCCAATACATACATCTACCTTGCCCACCCTGAAAGCCCGCCATGTCGATTTGTTCGAAGGTCGCCATCTCTTGGAAGTTGATGACATGATCAAAAGACGGCAAGAGCAAATCCTTCCCTTCTGTCTCCTTGTGGACGTTTTCCACCCCGTAAAAGCCCAGACGGGTGTCCTCCCACCATCAAGCCTAGCACTCCCAGACTGGGCTGTGCAACAAGCGCTGCGGAAGATCAGGCTGTGCTACCGAGCGGGCCCGTTCCTATTCCGAGAAGACCCTCTCAAATCACTGAGCCCGACGGGAGCAGAAGATACTCCACCGCCGTCAGCTGCTGGTGATGGGGTACACGTCCCGGTCGTGCCGTACGGGAAGTGGTCATGGTTGCAGCCTTATATTGTGGAAGGCGACATGAAGTACTGTAGCCAAGATGTCGATAAGGCTGAGGCAAAGGGTGATGTCCTTGAAGTGCGCAAGTATCCCTTCACAATGGCCGATGGTATTATGGTGTCG
Organism: Fusarium mexicanum; assembly: GCA_013396015.1. Lineage (NCBI taxonomy): Eukaryota > Fungi > Ascomycota > Sordariomycetes > Hypocreales > Nectriaceae > Fusarium > Fusarium mexicanum. The sequence goes on from JAAOAM010000392.1 coordinate 63,586, forward strand.
ACAGAGCCATTGCTCCATCAAGTCTAGGCGTTTGGATAAGATATGGGACATGACGGAAGTTTACTTGTTGCTCTATCCAGTTCAGTCATAGTCTAGATTGACGACAATGTGTTTGCCGGGTCGTGTGTTGCCATCCATGCGTTGCACGCGTTCAAACGCCACTGTGAGTATCCATGGTTTTGTACTTCAAACAGAAACTTTTCGATGTTCGTCAAAGTCAATCCGTTGCCAGTTGCGATTATGCATACGAGCTGCCGGCTTCTGTTATAGAACTTGGCCGTCGGTCATACGCTTCTTGTGCCTGGCGAACATATACTCGAGCTTGTGACAACCAGTGCCAATGAGGGAAAACATGAAGTTATCGAGGTGGCATGGTGAAGCAATTATATGTGGCGTTGTATGCAGGCGAAAAGAGCTGAGGCCAGAGAAAAGCAAACATTTATAATACCATAAAATTTTATTATTTATTATTGACATAAAATTGAACCATATTCATGAGGTGTTGTATTGCACTCCGCACAATTGTATGCCCGCTAAGTTGGATCCTGGCATCCAATGAATGCCTCTAAAATTTCACCACCACCAAATTCCTCAAACCAACATCACCACCCCTCCTCAGCATGTCCGCAACACCATGGATATGCCGAACCTGCACAAGAGCGTTAACACGCCCTCACATGCGCCAATTCGTGCGCTTCGCAACCAATGGTACGCATCCCCTCGCAATCTCCGTCTTCCCCCACTAACCGTCACAGATGCCTCACCACTGCTCGCACCCGCCCTCCTCCAGCGCGCTCAATCCCTCACAACCGAGCACGACGACCTCCAGAAAACCCTCAACAACTCATTCGATTCTACTATAGCCAAACGCGTCGGCGAATTATCCCGTGTAGCCGAAGCGCTGAAAGCATGGCAGACCTCTCAAGCCTCCGTCGCCGAATTAACCTCCATGCTCGACGACCCCGACCAAGACGCCGATCTCGCTGCCATTGCCCGCGATGAACTCTCCTCCGAAACAGGAAAACTCGAATCCCTCGCCCGCAGACTCTCAGCAAGCTTAACACCCCGCCATCCTTTCGCCGATTTCCCATGCATGCTGGAATTCCGGCCTGGGCCAGGTGGTCTTGAAGGACGGTATTTCATGGATACGTTGTTCAAGATGTACAAAGCGCTGTGCATGCGCCGCGGTTACCGCCACACGGTAGTAAAGTACGAATTCGCCGATACCGCAGGAGACTCCTCCTCATCCGCCGGCGAGAACCCCCTCCAAGAAGCCATTCTCGAAGTCCACGACCAAGGCGCCTTCGACATCTTCCGCAGCGAAGCAGGCATGCACCGCGTCCAACGCATCCCCAGCACCGAGACCAAAGGCCGCGTTCACACCAGCGCCGTCGCAGTCTGGGTCCTCCCCTCGTTCCCCGAGAACGGCGCTGCGAATATCGACTTTGACGATCCAGAGAGTGATTTCTACGTTAACCCGCAAGAGGTCAAGATTGAGACGATGCGGGCGAGAGGTGCGGGAGGTCAACACGTCAACAAGACCGAGTCTGCTATTCGGATGACGCATTTGCCTACTGGTACTACTGTGTCGATGCAGGATCATCGGTCGCAGCAGCGTAATCGTGAAGAGGCGTGGAAATTGCTTCGTTCGCGAATTGCTGATCAGCGACGAGAAGCTCGTGAAGAAGAAGCGTCAAATTTGAGAAACAGCGTACTGTCAAAGACGCAGATCACACGAGGTGATAAGATCCGAACATACAACTACAACCAAGACCGATGTACCGACCATCGTGCAGGTGTTGACGTACACGATCTGCCGAATGTTCTCGAGGGTGGTGAAAAGCTGGATCGAATCATGGACGGCTCAAGAGACTGGCTTGTGAATAAGGACATTGAACTCCTGATGGCCGAAGAAGAAGCCAAAGAGAAGATCAATGGCAAGAAATAGAGATGTACAACACCGTAGCATAGACAATGTATTATCATGTACAGAACCCGCCATAAGCGACCCAAAACTGTTGAATAGATGCGATATCCGACGCTTCATATCTTCGTGCCATTATACGTATCAAGAACCGACCAAACTCCAGCATGCATCCGATGAGGATACCGCACTCCAAGATAACTCCATGCATCAAAGTCCATTTCACATTAATCCTCCCAGGACAACCTTTCCGATACTAGCCACCTCCGTCTTGACATGACTTCGACTCTGCTCCTCGAAATCCCGTACTATGCCTTGCACGATTATCTTGCGCACGCGCGAATCCGCTTTCGTGAAGAGTTCGGCGACAGGTGCAGAACACTCTCTAGGTGAAGGTACCAACGCCAGAAACCTCGTGTAGCAATCAATCAACACATCGCACAGCGTCGCAAACGTCTCGAAGTAATCGGGATCAAACGGTAACGAAGGCGTGAGTAGAAAAGTATACTCTTCTCCGGGGAGGAGATCTGTTTCAGCAGCTGCAAAGTTCATCACGGATGGTGCAGGACCACCGGCTGCAGGGAGAGAAGCCATTTCGTCGACCATGGGGTGCATGTCAGCTGCTGAAGTCGAGCGACGAGATTTACCGCCTGGACGACGGAACATGCTTGGCAGACGTGCGCGGGTGAGTGATGCAGCGGTTGATGATTCGCCGTGGAGTTGTTGGAAGGAGTCGAATTCGGAGAGGAGGGAGTTAAGACTTCGGAGGAATTCGATCGATGTGGAGGAATACAGGTCGATGATTGTCGGGAGGGAGAGGCCGAGGAGGAGATGGTTCGTTGCTTTGCGACCGAGCTTTCGAGCGTCGAGGGAGGGCATGCGAGTGAGGTCTGTCTTCTCAAAGAGATATGTCTTGAACCAATAAATCCGTCCTTCATGTCTATGTCACTGTTAGCTCCCCACCCAAACCGCTCTTCTCAATGTCCAAACATACGCTTTCCGCAGATACTCCAACGTCGCGATACGCTTATTCGCCAGCTCCGTAACATGGTGATGCATTATACCAGCCTCATTCTGCTGCCACATTCCCGACGTCCCAACCGCTCCATTCGGCATTATCCCAATCGGCGTATTGGGCACAATCCCCCCGTAAAGGGTCGTCGACCCCGTCGCACTCCGACTCAACATCTGCACATCCACCGGCGCCGCCGCCGCACTTTCCACACCGTCTGGTCTCGGCGCTACCTTCGCAGCAGCAGAGAGAGCGTAATCCGGCAGCGCAGGAGGCGCCGTAGCATCCGTGACAAAAGCGTTAGGCCCGTTGCCAAACGAACTCCCACGTCTACTCGACAGCGACGCCTTTCGCGAGAACGACGCTTTGCGGTCTTTGGGGACGATGGTTGTGTTTAGAGGATCAACGGCGTGGCCGTCGCGCGTGGTAGGACGAGAAGCGGCGTTGGAGGAGAAGATGGATGTTGAGAAGATGGGCGTGCCCGTGTTGTTTGGTGTTTTGGGAGGCATGTTCTGTAAGGATCTGGCCCTGGGGGGGCGAAAGGTAAGGTACGATTGCGCTTGTGTGGTTGTTCTCTAGCCGTGCGTCAAAGGAGGGCGAGGGGTGTGTGGTGATCGGCAGTCGAAGGAGCCAACAGCTGGCGTTTTCGCCCAGAGCCGCACGCGGATTGCAGCGTCGCAGTGAATCCACGCGGGGGGACGTTTGAGAGATTAGGTGTTTCGTTCGTTTCGCTTGAACGATACGCCTACGGGCGCTCAGCACCGCTTCTTTCGCTTCGATTATCTCTCTCGTGAATCTCAATATCGGATCGTCGTGCTCATCAGTTCCTGTCAAGCAAAAAATGGTGGTGAGAGGGTGTATCGCTGGAAGTTGAACCCCTGGTGCCGAATGTGGATTGGGCGGGAATTGCTTTTGGAATAGAAGGAAAATAAAAGATCCAGGGCCTTGCGCGCGCATGGGTAAGGTAAGGTGAGGTAAGGGTTCAGATTGAAGATCCGCTAAACCACCTCCAGCGAAAACCGGAATAAACCACCATTCTTGGCAAGACGCGCATAGAGGATCGGGTTCGTGATTTTAATTGACAGGAATAAGGGCCGATTGAAGATGATCGTTTGTTTGATCCGTATTTTTTTACAGGTTTAAATGTGTTGCAGCGAAATTGGGGACGTTGTTGAAGTTGGCCGACGGTGACCTATGCGTGTAACGACATCCTGTATCAGTCTAGACATCGAGCGATACTCGGGCGGGTGTATAGTACAGTGAGTGATACGCTTATCAGGCAGTTTCATCAAGCTCTTTACTGTTTTTATCGATTTTTTAGAGTAAGCCAGTCAATGACAGGATCGATGCAAGTTAGAAACCATCATGCGAAGCAGTGCCCTACCCTACAGTTGTAAGATCGCATTCATAGCGACTGGGAGGCTGCACGTTTTTGTGAGTAAGGGTCCTCAGTCTCCTCAGTCTCCTCAGTATTAACATCACAAAACATAAAATAAATTGGTATCTTTAGAAATAAGATTTCTGGTGCCAAAACATGTCTTCTATCAGTATTCGCACAACGCCTGAGTTCCAAGGCCTCGAATTAAGCTCAGCCCAGCGCGCGCTAACACCGTGACGTGTTTGTGAAACTCCAAGACCCCTCATTGTCTCATTTACTCACCTCACAGCCCACCATCGCAACCATCTTCAATAAGAGCAACAACGCATGCATATCAAATAATCATCAAAAAATGACAACAATTCACATCTTACGCCATGGTCAATCTCTACACAAGTAACTCACCCCATCCCATCCATCTCTCACCTCGCTGACAACCCAGCGTCGAGAGAAGCTATCCCCACCGGGACCCTCCCCTAACAGACATAGGCAGCAATCAAGCCCGCAACGTCCAACAAACCATGAACATCCAACCAGATCTAATAATCGTATCGCCCATGACGCGAACCATACAAACAATGTACATCGTCTTCCGCTATCTCCTCCACAGCACCAAAACCCCCGTCCAAGTATGGCCCGACCTGCGCGAAGCCCACGACGCAACCTGCAACAAAGGAATCTCACGGAAAGAATTAGCAGACAAGTTTCCAAACCTTGACTTTTCAGCTTGTCCGGAGAAGTGGGACTTTCCGCCGCATACCCCGGATGATGCGACGGTACGAGCCGAAAGAGTTCGGCGGCGGTTGAAAGATGTTGCTAGGACTGGGGGCTATAAGAATATCATGCTCGTCACGCATCGAGGCATTGCTGCGTTTCTGGTGCAGGGTGATAGATTCAGCGTTTGTGGTAAGTGTACCGATACATACTGAGATCCTGGCTGATGAAGTAGAACACCGATCATATCGCTTCGCCACGAGTGAAGAAGTCGACAGCGCAAGGCACGGAGTTAACGTGGATACAGGACTTGAGCAGGATTTTGGTCCGACAGTGTTGATACCAGCTGAGAAGCCGAAAACTCGCCAAACCTGACGGGTAATTGCTATCAATAGATGCAAACTCCTTGTCTGAAAGCAGGCTTGGGCGATCATGAGGGTTGAGAATTCAACCTGGGACTACAGTGCTGACCTCGTCTCGCTAAGCAGAAATAATGATCAACTGGAATTATTGCTAGAAGAGTCCAGTGGTGGCCACGTCAACATAAGCGGAATACCACCCATCCTTTCGCAATCACCGAGCCCACTTTCAATCCCATCACTTCTCACAATTTGGGGTCCATGACAAGTCCAAGTAAGCCGGAACAAACCCATAAAATCTCCCATCGTTTTGAAACCAAATCTAATTGGATAAACAAGTACCAGCGCCGGAACTATCCAGCAAACTATCGATAGTTTAACTAAAATAAAGAAGCGCTACAGCCAAGCCTCTCGAGTATATTTACAGACAGCAACCCTCATCTTTGCATCAGTGGCGGTGTAAGCCAATGGGATGAGTGCATCCTGCAACTCCACGCTTATAGCTATTTACGTTATCCCCGTAAGCCAAGCCACTGCAGGGCTGGCCAGTAAAAACATCCATCTCCGCTGATTGCTTCCAACGTGCTGTGGAGATGGGATGAGAAAATGTCAGCACTAGTAGGGCTGAGCTCGGCATCACGGCAGTTTAAATATCCCAAATCCCAAGGCCATAAAAAAAAAAGTATTCAGTATTTCTTTTCTCCTTTCTCTCAGACAATTTCGTTTACTGAGAAATCATGTCTTTCGTACGACCGTTGCTGTACGTCGCCCTCGGGCTTCTCATGGTGGTTTCCATTATCGAACTCTCCTTCATCTCAAGTATGGTCGGTTGGCTACACGGCAACGCCAGCGGGACTTTCTCATTCGAGTACCGCGGTACAAGACATAATCTCAAAGGCGAGCCTGCAAACTTGATCGTTGATCAGGGACATACCAGCAACGGCGCAGCGGGAACGGCATTCGTCCTCATCGGCTGCGGAGGAATCCTCGCTTTGATTCTTCGCAACAGACAAAACCCTGGAAAATTCAGTCGATTCTTTTACAACACGTGGCTAGTCTTCAACGTCCTCAGTTTACTGCTCATCCTCACGGCTCTTATTTACACCTTTGTTGTTACGAATAATCATAACGGACAACGTATCAACCCTGGTGTTGCGGCGGGTCTTGACGATGATGAGAAATACCCCCTTCAGTCGTGGACACCTCAGAATTGGTTTTCTGCATTCTTGAAACTCGACCTCACCAACTCGAATGAGAGAAACGACATTGAACACCATCTGCGTCTTATGCGAGGCTGGCAGTACAACCTTATCCCCTTCTTCATCATCCACCTTGCCGAGACTGGCCTTGCACTTTGGGATGCGATGCTACGACGAAAAGAACCTGTGCCAGCCTATGCGCCACCCAAGCATACCGTCTAAGTCAATTTCATATACAAAAAGGATTCGAATCCTTGCAAGGATGGGACATTATTTTTATTGGGTGCATAAAGGAACAAATATGGCATCTTTCCTCGGCACAAAATGTATAGAGGAAAATATTTAATGATATAATATATAACATAAATAATTTACTCACCTGCTCCATTCGTGATAGAGACCAGTAACTCAATTGTGATTACAAATCTTGTACGGAGTACACGAAGGGCGTGCAAATGAGTCACTAGAGCGCCCAACCAGCGGGGCCTTTCTCAACACCATACACCATAAAAGCCATCTCCAACCTCACGATATTCACATTGCCAAATCATCCACAAACCAGATCAAAATGACTTATTCACTCTTCATCGGCAACAAGCGCTACTCCTCTTGGTCAATGCGACCTTGGGTTCTCCTCAAAGCCCTCGATGTCCCCTTCGACGAGAAACTCAACCTCTTCAAACCCGGTCTTCGTCAACCCGACTTCCTCGCTTTTTCACCAACCGGAAAAGTCCCCTGTCTTCACGATGGAGAAACATCAATTGTTGTTTGGGACTCGTTAGCTATCTGCGAGTACATCGCTGAGCAATACCCCGCTGCTTGGCCAAAAGACGCAGCAGCACGCGCTTTTGCACGCAGTGCCGCTGCAGAAATGCACTCTAGCTTTGATGCCATTCGCGATGAGTGCTCTATGAACGTTGGGTTGAGAATTGAGATTGGAACACCGAGTGAAGCGCTCCAGAAGGATATCAACCGCTTCAATGAGCTTTTCAAAGAGGGGCTGGATAAGTTTGGTGGACCGTGGTTGGCGGGTGATAAGTTTACGATCGTGGATGCTATGTATGCTCCTGTTGCTTCGAGGGTCAAGACCTTTGGTATTGAGCTGGATGGTGCGGCGAAGGAGTATGTCGATCGGTTGTTTGAGCATGAGGCTGTGCAGGATTGGATTCAGGGTGGCATTAAGGAAACGAGCAGAGAGCCTGGTCATGAGGAGAACTGTGTGAGAGGTCGAAAGGTTCTGAAGGACTTGACAAAGGAGTAATGCATTGATTAGGAATCGGAAGAGTACCTTGGCTAGGATAAAAACTTTATAATGAAGAAAACCAGGGCGCTTGGGATATGCTTGACCAAATAAGTGTCCCAGTATTTATTTTTCCCCAGAGGAAGTTCCCGCGAAGCGCAGATATGCCATTTTAATAAGAAGACGAAACCTTTTCCCCCAGATGATAAATGCACCCGCAAATACAGTGATGATAAATGAAAGGAAACAGACCAGGATAAAAGAATCCTGCACACCCATGCTGTCAATCCAAGGCTGAATACCAAATGTCATAGCACAGCCAATGATGTTCCTGATCAAGATAACAGCCGTGATAGCTTCACCATCAACCTCCTTGTAGCAGTCAACAACGTAAGCCATCGTAAGCGCAGCTGCAACTGTCAACCCAAAGCCAACGAGTCCCATGCCGACAACAGGACCGATCCAAGGTATCGAATTAGCTGCACCGACGCCGTAGAGGAGGAGACCGCCTGACATTATGAATGCCATGGGGATGAAGACCCAGAGACGGAACCCTGGCTCGAGCCAGCCGCGATTCCGGCTTGTGAGGGACAGGACAAGCTTGTCGTTGAAGGGACCCGCCATCAAGGCTCTGATGGAAGGTTAGCATACAAGTAGTGCTGTATTGTGTAAGAAGCTTGCTCAAAGAGATCTCCAATGAGAGGAGATAGCCAGATCAAACCCAAGGCCTCATTGCTCATGTTATATGGTGACGAGCCCAAGATGGAAGCTGTAATAGTTCTCAGGACGGTGATCCACGACACACAAGCGCCATACTCGAGACCGCTCTGCATCAGGTGAGTATATCGTCAGTTTGAGGGAGGGATGCTGTAGCTTACCCAAACAACCGAAGTGGATCACCCAGACTGTCGGATGGAGTGGGAACAAGGATAATGTCTCCATGTTCGTTGGTGTTGTGGGATGGTTGAGTGACGAGGTACACTGTTCCAGGGACGACTTCATAGTCAGAGTGGGAAGGCTGATTCTCCTGCATGATGAGTAGCTAGAGTGATGTGATGATGAGTTTGATACTGAAATCATTGTTTAAGACGACGAGGTGGCTTTATAGACTTATCAACTCGACTGTCGATAACGAGTTCAGCGATAATGGTCAACCTGCCGATGAAAATGCCTGCCGTTCATGGTGGCAGGAAAACCTGGGGGTCTAACCAAGCCGAAACAGGTCTTCCGACGCACTTAATCCTAATGCTAGAAGCGATAACGGCACGATGACCAGCAGATCCATCATCCAGATGAGAGAAAAGGGAGAGAAGTTATGGCGATTTGAGTTTCGAGCGAGACCACGCTCCATTAGGTCTTGCGACAGACTAAAACTGAACCTTGTTTGGCTCAGCCAATGGCTTGGTTGGGGTTTCATCTTCAACTTCAATATCCGGAAGTATACCCGTAGACTGAGGAATTGAGCTAGACTGTATTGGCTCTTCCGACAAGCTAATGAAGCATCGGTTGGTCTTGCATCAATAGAACAGAGCGGAAAATGTGCTATAAATTCCGAAAACTGTTATCTCCCTTTCAACACTGGATAGACTACACTCTTCTCAGCATTCTTCACCCCTGCCTGACCTTTCACCATGACGCTTCTATCAAAGCCAAGCATCTCAATGTAAGATGTACGAAACACGATGGACACTTACATCAGATCACTTTCAGATGAGCTCTACGCTTTGAACAAGCAGGCAAGACCCTACTCAGCATTCACCGTTCAACACGCTAACACATTTACACAGATCCACGATGAACCAGAAATCGCGTTTCAAGAACACAAAGCTCAAGCTCATATTTCCGATTTTCTCGAAAAGCAAGGCCACACCGTTCAACGAGGCGCTTACAACCTACCTACATCCCTCGAGTCTATATATGGCTCCAAAGGCCGATGCGTCAACTTCAACGCGGAATACGATGCCCTTCCTGGTCTTGGGCATGCCTGTGGTCACAAATTAATCGCCACAGCCAGTATTGCTGCTTATCTCGCTCTGAAACATGCTTTGAACAAGTATGATATTAATGGGAGAGCGCAATTACTTGGTACACCTGCTGAGGAGGATGGCGGAGGGAAGATTCTGCTCCTTGATGCTGGGACTTACGACAAGGCTGATCTATTTTTGCTTTGTGTTCAAAACCTTTATAGCTCAATAAAGCTTTATTTAACTAAAAACCTAGTCCTAAATATAACCAAATCTCTAACAAATAAACTTTTCTACCTAACACTACTAGCCTATTTAACTTTTCCCTTACAGTTATTACTAGCTACTTAACTTATTATAAATATCTAAAGTTTATCCTTTCTTATAAGTTTACTATATTATATATCTAAGCTAGGTTTTATATTACTTTATTAATTACTATTATCTTATTACTTAGCAGTAACTCCTTTTTATTTTAAAGAATATCTTTCTAGTATCTAAGTTACTTATATCTATAGATATAGGCATTATATATAAAGTAAATAAGGCTTATAAGGACTAAATCCTTAATATAGACTTTTTGGATCTCCTTATAGAGCCTTTTATAGCTACTATAGCTCCTAAGCCCTTACTAAAGATTCTAAGGCAGGTTAGCAATATTACATAGTATAGGATATATTAAGAAGTAAGCAGCCGTTATAGGCCTCTTACCGATTAGTTATCGTACGGTCACAGTGGAAGTCATCTTAAGGGTATTATCTTGAGTTGACAGACTTGCTTCCATCGGGCATCTTACCTTGTCCAAAACCAAGATCCTAGGCAACAGTGAGGGCAATGAGTATTTTGCCCGTATGTGTTTATTAGTGTTCTTTACCTTTGTGCGCTGGAGGCTAAAGCCTCTTTTAACTACCGACAACCTTATCGCAGATCTATCTTTGATGATGTAAGTTGCGATTATCTCCATCCTCCGCAAGCCTCTAACGGCTACCAGACACCCTTTTGTAGAAGACCAATTCCGTCTCAGCGGTACAATCGGATCAGCTGGCCAAAGCAGCATCGCAATCATCGACTTAATCGCCGAATTTCGCGATACAAGCGCTCACGGTTCTGGAAACCCATGGGACAGGATCATCGCTCTTGATGCGTTGGTAGCTTCGTACAACAACATCTCAATGCTACGACAGCGGATAAAGCCCGACGAGCGCATCCACGGGTGCATTCTTCAGGTGCCGAAGATCACGATTGCGATACCTGAATATACAAAGGTCAAGTTCTCGATTCGGAGTCCAATGATGAACTCTTTGAAGAAACTGAGCCAGCGAGTGCGGAAATGTCTTGAGGCTGGAGGCTTGGCTACGGGCTGTGAGGTTGAGATCACGGAGGATTTGGCGTATGCTGATCTCTGGGTGAACGATCCACTGTGCTCGCTGTTCAAGGGCCACATGAAAAGCTTTGGTATTTCGTTATCGCAAGGTGGTCAAAGTGAGAGCATAGGTGGGTCGACTAATAGTATTATTTACATTACACTACTTAGGTATAATAGTATAGGTAATATCTAATTTATAGACTACTGACTTTATAATCCTAATATACTTAGCTTTTATAGTTCTTTAGAAGATCTAACTACTAGTATGGAGATTAAATAATTAGTAATTAGAAAGTATGTAAATATAAATAAAAATTTATAGATAGATAAACTACATAATACTACTAATAAGAAGGTTCTTGCAGAATTAATTAGTATAAAATAGTCCTAGCTAATAGGTATTTCAGCTCAATAGAGGCTAATACAGTAATATATTTTAGGATATACCTTATAACTATGTACTTTAAGCCTAAGACTTCTGCATTACACTACACAAGTCCTTGGATTCATACTAATAGTAAAGTTAAGCCACGAGCTGGTAGAGCTATGGAAACGAGTTCTGAAAGGGCATATTCTAAATAGGGTAATTCTCCAAAGCCGACGGATATCGGAACCCATAGTGTGTCACACCTTCTCGGCCCGAGGACTCTCTCACTGATTGCTGTGCATATTGCTTATCTTGGGTAACTAATAGTTAAAGCCTCTTACGGAGAATCTTCACAAATTACAGAGTATGAGCTACGCATACAAGGTATGGACATGTGGTGATTGTGAGTATGCAAGGTCTACACCTTCTTTTAATCAATGCAGTCTCTCTACTGCAAGCGCCTAATGTTTCCTTTCTTGTACTATCTTTGACTTGTATTGCTTAGGTGCAGGTATGGTCAGAATGATGCCTTGTCAAACTCAATATCTGTTTCTACAGTCATGATTCAAGTGCAGCCTTGTTTATTCCCTCACTGCATTTCGTGTACCTCATCTCTGTTATGAGCCAGTCCTTCTTGCGCCATTTGTCAAAACCTGCGGTTAGATAACACCCATTAGTGTGCATGCGGTTCGGCATGTTTCTATTATTTCCGGTCAACATCAGAAGATGGTTAGTGCATGTATTGAAAGTATCAAACTGAGGGCATTAGAAGAATGTATCAAGAAGGTATTTCTGGAGCTGTATAAAAAGTGCCTTCCTCAAGCGGTCTGTTGGTAGAAGCACCTGAGCATTATTTTTCTGTAGTCTGATACTGTTGCTTTATTCCATTCTATCAGTTTTCCATACAAAACAACATCTTTGACTTGAGATATAAAAAGAAATATGTCTACGCATTCTACCACCAACCAGACAGTGCTTGATCAATGTATCATACATGGATTTGGGTACCTTGGTTCAAGAATCACTGGTCTTATTCAGGGCACACGCCGTGTGCAAAAGACGTGGAAGCCAGTTGGCTCATTGTCTTTCACCATCGTTGCCATAGTGGAGCGTGATCCTCATCGTCGAGCAACAGCACAAGCATGCCATCCTGAGATACCATGTTTTGACGACATCGAGGTAGCATTGGCGGTAGCCGCTGGTCCTACCACCTTCATCAAGGACTTTACTTCGCCAAATGGTCGAGAAAGGTTGCTTGATCTGGCTCAACGTGCCGGCGTGCCTGTGTTGCTGGAAAAGCCACTTTCATCTCCTGGCGTCAAGATACCTCTGCGCGATTATGCCAACATTGCTTCCGTGAGCATGTCCGAAGCTTTCAACCCTGTGGTTCATGCATTAGCAAGCAAATTGGCAAGTGACGCAGCTGAAATTACCTCACTTGCTTTTGCCCGTGTCAATTCGTTGACTCTCGAGCGTTTGAGAAATGCGGGTGCCAGGCCCGATATCGTTGGAGGGGCATTCGTCGACAAGCTATCTCATGATGTCCATTTGTTGACTTCTGGTATACTTCTTGGATCTACAGATGTGGAATTTGGATCGCCACAGATTAAAGAGATGGCTTACGATCTCCGCATTAATCAAGATGCGACGAATATCTCTTTCAGCTCGCTCAATGGAGAACCGCTCTCGCCGGTCAACATTGAGGCGTCGCAGTGTGATCCTTCTGAGATGATGGTTGACTTCGCCATGCAAGTCAAGTTGAGTGGACGTCCAGTTCCGACACGCTGGATCGCTAGTTGGGGTGGTATGCCAAGCGATCTAGCTGCCAGACTCGACATTGCCGATGCCCATGTCGAGGCAGCCCGTATGATATCCAAAAGCGACAACACATCTTACCCTCGATCTAATCTGAAGCTTATCGTCTGCGAGTACATCAACTTGGCAGGTGAGGAGGTGCAGGTCATCGCCAATCTACAAGCTCGTGGGGCTGTCAATGCCTGGTTGGTCGAGCGCCGCAATGGTGCAGAGTACCTACAACCAGTTCAGTATTCCGTCTCCATTATTAAGTCAATGGAAGTCTTTTCCCAGTGTTTCCGTACAGGTGGATACTTGGAGTTGGAAGGTATCGAAAAGCAGACAGCGCGACTCTCAAAATTCGATCGGGTTTCAGAAAGCCCCTAGCAGAAGAATTGCAGATTGAACGATCCTTGGCTATCTTGGATAGGAACCATAGCACAGGCCATGGCATGGATGAACTTAAGGACCGACGCGAGCTTGTTTTCAGCAAGCTAGGCAGCACGATCAAGGTTGAGGGGTCCGGTTAACATGCACTGGGGAGCTTTGCCTTTCTTTTGGTATCTGCTTTTCAGTTTATGCGTTCTGTTTCGTATTACACTAAATCACTAAATACAGGATTCAACTCCAATACAGATAGAACATACGCAGGGATTTAACTCCTTGAGGCCTTAGAGGCGTGGCGCAATATAAACACCATCTTTTCCAATATTGGATCCAATAAAACAATGACCATAGCGTCAGATTTACATCTGGGGTTTCAAAGTGCTGGGTCTTGTCTACTAACAGAGGCTCCTGTGAAACGTCACATTCGGCTACTGCCTGCAAGCCCCTGTCAGAGATAATGCAATAGATATGAAAGAAAAATCGTATATATAATGATGTCTACCCATCGTTGTCCAAAGTAAATTTATCCCTCAAAGTACACTCCCTCGCAATACGAGCTGCAATCTTCTTCGGGGCCGAAAGTCTAAATAGGTGGTGTGCATCCATCCGTTTCCGTGCTACCTCACCCACCCCATTCGAACCTCAGATCATTCTTCAATGGACAGAGATAATGGTGGCCTGGCCTTGACCACTGCTTTGCAGCCGTCCCGCATATCACCGCAGATCTTCTCCGTCGGACCGTCCCGGGATCTCTCTCCCGTCTATGGCGGTCTACTAATGGGACAAGCAGTGTCAGCGGCCGCTACTGATGTCGGAGAACGGCAGTGTCATTCAGTGCAGGCTACCTTTACCCGCCGTGCACAGCCCCAGGATACGACGTACTTCAACGTCACTCAGGATTTGGGTGGCAACAACTTCACTATACGTCATGTCAATGCAACCCAATCCAACAGAGGTATTTTCTCTGCCAAGGTTTCGTTCCGTAAGCCGCGTTCCGAATTTGAACACCAACAACTTCAGAAGATACCCCCGATCCCCAAAGAGATCGAGACTATTACCCAAGAGGGACAACACCCAAGGCCTACTCCTGCAGGGATTGACGTCAGGTGGAGCCGATCCGTTGTTGACCCCAGCGGTACTATGGAACTCTGGATGCGCAGCATTGAGTCTCTTGGAGATGATCCAACGCTGCATACTGCGGCACTTCTGTACGCCTCTGACTATCCCATCCTCGAGGCTGGTCTCTCGACGCACGGCCTGAGTTGGCAGTCGACTGGTCTTTTTACGGCAAGCTTGAATCATAGTGCATGGTTTCTGCGACCACCTAATTTCAGCGAATGGCATTTATTCCGTATCGACTCTCCCGCCGCCGCTGGAGGGACTGCTTTAGGACGGGCAACTTGTTTTGACAGACAAGGAAACATGGTTGCCACGTTTGTTCAGGAGGCTGTTATGTGGATGGATTGAAGAAAACACCAATTTATTATACTCTTTATCTTTTTGGCATTCGTGTTGAATTGCGCAATCTCAACTAAATGATTAGCAATCTTGGTGAATTTTAGAAATTTGATCTTCTAACTCTTGTCAACGATGATAAGCCTCCTCACGTCAGCAATATTTACCCCGCTATCTATCAAGCCTGGATACGTACGTAACCCGACCACAAACACCTGCTACCTCTGGCCAAGTTGAAGGAACTACCTATATGTTGAGTAGCCTATAGTATATCTATCTGGACTAGTTTGCTTTCTTTTCTTCCTGGACGCGGCCAGCTTTGATGCCTCAGACCGATATTCGCCGGAGATCTCGTACTGGTCCGTGTTCCTTCGCAGCTATTGCTTGACCACTTACTGACATGAACAAGGGTGCAGGGCGTGTCGTCACCAGCATCGCAAGTGCGACGAGCAACGACCAGCATGTAGTTCCTGTCGCATCCGGGGTGTTGAGTGTGACTACCAAAGACCTCTGAAATGGACCGGCCTGCGCAACTCAGAGACCTTTAGCCAACAGAACCCAACAGCACTTTGCACCTCTACCAGTTCCTCTGTCATAGAATGTGCAGTTTCGCCACCAGTACTTCCGTTGCAACTCGAATTTGAGGTAGCCGACTGGCTGCTGGCACATACATCCGAGAGGTCGATAGATGCTGACCTTGACATTGACCCGCCTGGTTTACAAAGCCGCAACCATCCAAGTCCAATAGCACACCACCAAGATGATAGCACAGTTCAAGAGCAATCCAACAGCAGCTCCGCGGGATTGCAAACAGTCAACGGTGACCTCTGGGACGATAACAACGACAGTGGCATTGGCTTTAGTGAGCAGCCCTTGACAAAGCCAACCGAAACATCAGAAACAACTGCTGAATCCTCTTCTCTCGACAACTCAGAAACCGGCATCATTACTAGCACTGTTCTGGGCAACCTCTTCTCTCATGCCTTTGAGTCCTCTAATGATGAGATAACATTTACATATTGTGAGTAGTAGTTCCGCGTACCTGTTTCTCTCAGAAGGTGCTCATATCTCTTCCAGACCTCAACCGAGTGAGTTCATGCACAACTGCCTACGATAGCGATAAAAACCCGTATAGAAAGCTCGCTGTCATGGCCTTGTCGCATCCTGTGTTGTTGCATGGTATACTCTCCGTCTCCACTGCCCACATGGAAATGTTCGGTAGAAGCAGCCGCTGTACACTTTACTCCCGACAATTACAAGCATTGAGATCCCTGCGCGCAGCCTTGAAGTCGCTTCATTTACAAGATCAAGGACAAAGCATATCTGAATGTCCCTTGGACTTGGACGGTGTCTTTTTATTTCATTCGCCCGGAGAAATCTCCCTGGCTGCTATGATAATGCAGACTTCTTCAGTTCTGATGGTCGATCTCAAAAGCATCGAAACACATATGACATATGCTTTACATCTTATTCAACACCTAGGGTATTTGACACAGCCTCCTCGCTCAGTCTTGATGAGAACACTTATTTATCGGTTCGCGATGGTGGATGTTATGCTCGCCTTCATTCAGTCCCGACATCCACAGGCCTCACCAGATTTCTTTATGTATCAAAACAACGTTGACCAACTTATTGGTGCTGAAGAGCCGTCATTTCGCGAGATGCATGGCTGTCATCAACGTGTACTCTCATTCTTGGCCAAAATCGCCATTCTAAGCGCATATATAGCCAAGTCCGGATCGCGGCCATCTGAGATTCAAGTCAAGGGCTATGACCTCGAAACGGAGATGCGCCACTGGGGTCGGATCTACTATGGAGGAATGGCTGCAGAATCATCAGATCCACCTATTGGAAGATCCAGGGAGCGACTCAACAGCCGCGCTGATCTTGAGGTTGTTTGCGAATGCTTTTACTGGACCGCGCACATTCTTCTACTGAGAAGAGTGTTTCTGGATGACACCAAATCCACACGGGTACAACTCATTCGCAAGCGCCTCTTTCGGCTAATGGACAGTCTCGTCTCGGGATGCGGTCCAGATTCATCTTTACCGTTCCCGTTCTACATAGCCGCCTGCGAGGCAACGGTAACTTGTGACCAAGATTGGGTACGGAAGAAGCATGGCGAAATGCTTGCTGCCTATCGCGATCCTGCCAGAGAAGTCTTGATGACTTCTGTTGAGAGGATATGGGCGAAATCGGAACCATGAACCACTGCAGTCTAGATAACATATATGACATGTAATTTTAATACAGTACGTTGGAGTGGTTGCGCGATTTTCCTGGGTTGTGCCTATGAACTGTTGCGTGTGGGCTTCATGGAGTAAAAACAAATGCATTTGTCACTCTGGTTACCCTTTCTGCCTCCTTAGCTTGCCTAACCGCTCCTGTTCTGGCAATTGATAAGCTTGATTAGTCTGCTTGTAACGCTCCTTGAAAGTGAAATAGGCTATCTGTGCCTGATCAGTCGCTTCTCAACCGAGATATTAGACATCGCGTTGGTACTGTAGTCGAAGGGCGCTGTTAAATTTAGCTACAGCGAAGCGGAGACTCCTGTTAATGCGGCTATCTATACCCATTCAGTCTCGCGTAACATTTCCGGCTCAGGGTTAGCTTTTATTACACATAGTATTCCAGCATGTGAATGCTGCAACCCAATTGCATAGACTCGGTGGGAGTTAGAATTGTAGTGAAATGCAAGTACTGCGAGGAGCAGGAGGCCTTCCCTGATGGGACTTGCATTGAGAGAACCAGTCAGGATATATAAAAATAATTTACTTGGTTTTCGAGGGTATCGGGACTCTTTGACATTAAATTTTTTATGGTATTACCAATTGCTACGTTATGGCAAGCAAAATCTACAATGTTGGTGTATTGGGTTATGGGTTCGTATTTTTATGCTTTATGGTGACTATCCTAACAATCTTGTATTCAGTACATCTGCCAAAACTTTCCATATTCCCTTTATACAAGCCACTCCATTGTTGAATCTCCATTCGATTGTACAGCGAAACCCAAGTTCTATGGACAATGCTTCTAATCACCATCCTCACGTCAAAGTCTACCGCTCTGCGGATGAGTTATTCGCCGATAAGTTGGTCGACATTCTGGTAATCACAAGCACGCCGGAAACCCACTTTCAGTTTGCAAATGCTGCCCTCATGTCGCACATGCATGTGCTTGTCGAAAAGCCTTTCGTGGCTACCTCCAGCGAGGCCCAAGAGCTGATTGATGTGTCCAACAAGACAGGAAAGCTGATCTGCGTCTACCAAAACAGAAGATGGGATGCAGATTTCCTGACAGTGCGTCACTTGATCCAAGAGGGAGAACTAGGGCGAATAGTGGAGTTTGAAACACACATGGATGGCTACAGACCCGTGAGACTATCTACGTGGAGGGGAAGTCTAACTATGGATGAAGGAGTCGGCATAGTTTATGATGTTGGAACTCACCTGTTTGACCAGGTATATGTCCTCTTTGGTATGCCGCAGAGTGTCACTGCGATGTTGTCCAACCAAAGAAACGACGGCAACCCGGTACCTGACTCGATGACCGTGCTGCTGGATTATGGAAAGGAAGGGCCTCTTGTGACAGTAAAAGCAGGGGTGATGTCTGTTGAGACAAAGCAATTGAGATTCTGGATTCGTGGTTCTAAGGGTAGTTTCAGAAAGTGCCACTTGGATGTGCAGGAAGACCAGTTGAAAGCAGGATTGATACCTGGTGATGAGGGATTTGGAGTTGAAGATGAAGAAGCTTCGGGCACCTTAACTGTGTTAGATCATCGCAAACCGGTGTCCTATAAACACAAAAACGTGAAGCCTGAGACATATGCGAGCCTCTATAATGAGTTTATACAGGCTATGGAGTCTAGCGATAAAGAATTAGTGCCCGTTAAGGCTAGTGAGGCCAGAGATGTTTTGAGGATTATTGAGGCAGCGAGAGAAAGCGCTCGGATTGGAAAGGTTATAACTTTGTAACTTGCCAATTATCGTACAATTAAAAAGATAGTTACTCAAATTCACTCATTGTGACCTTAGAGAGCATGGAATTAATGGAAAGGATTGTGCATGAGCAGCGAAATGAGCGTTGCTATAATTGAACTATAGTTAAACAAGCGACTCTGCTGAAGCATGCATACATAGCTCCTGTCAAGGAATTTGCGCCAGGGTAAACTCGTGAGCTCCCAGGAGATAGTTACTATCGTTCTCAACCCATTCCACAACACATGGATCAAAAGCCCCCCAATTAATTCTGCCCTGCCATCGCTTTGGCAATCGAATCTTCTCGCTGTTGCGATACCACTGAGAAAACACGACCGTGACTAGCATAATGCGAGTGTTATCCGTACGGTTAGGCATCCCAGCATGCCACAGGCGTATATCGCGGATGATTAAAGAGCCCTTTGGCAGACTGGCTTGGATGGGAGGGCGTACTTTACGACGTTTTTCGACCAACTTGTCAGCGTACTCGGTAGGCAATCCCAATGCCATAGCGCGAGCTTTCTTCTTCTCAAGAGCAACAGCCGGATCTGGGCCGTCACTGCCACTCCCGTTGATAGTGAGCTTTGCCAAGTCTGGATCATTGTGTGTACCAAGCCAGAACTCAGTGGCACCATTCTCAGGGGAGGTAGATACCAAGTTGATATTGACACAATAACCAAACGGAGCGCGTGGGAAGCCACTGGCAATATCAATGTGAACCGGCTGCCGAGCTTCAGCCTTGAAAGCTGTGTTGGCACTATAGAGACGAATCTTGGGGTTGGGACCAAGCGCGTGCTGAAGGATCTCTCCGGCCCATGGATTTGCAAGAATGTCGTCAAAGACGTAGCCCTCATCGGGAACCACTTCCTGCTGGAAATTGCGCGTTTCTTTGCTGAAGTTGATATGTGCTTTCTCAATTGCCTGAAGTTTCTGCGCATCCATGACCATGCGCTCATTGAGGTGATCTAGATGCCCGAGGTCGACGGCATTCTCAAGGACAACCAGGCCATCGGTATGTAATGCTTCAAGGGCGGCTTGGAGATGGCGTGAACCAATTGACTTTGTGTCAAGCTCTTCGTCCGTCAACTGGATAGTTTTAGGAACTTCGCTGGTCGGCGCTGAGACTGTCATGGTTTAAAGTAGGTAATTTGTCAATTTACAGGTTTCAGTTCTTTTCTTATGTCGGTATACGTGGAAGCCTACTCAGCATACTACGGGCTCATGTATAACTTTCAATTTATAAACTTGTGAGCGAATACCATCAACACTCCCCAATTTTTCAGCATAGGCAGGTTTGGCGCAGCCATTGTCAGCCGGTAAGTCTCTGCAAGCACGCCCTCGACAGCCTGGCCCGAATGAAGAGCAATTAGCCGTTCGTCCCGGTAATCCGGCACATGGATTGTCTTCACATGCATATGCAGGTATCAGGCCATACACGACAAGCAATCCGAGAGTTGCAGCCGGTCCGACGAGGCATGCCTGCATGCATGAGAAACTTTGGTATCCACTTAGATGCTGTATGACATGTCTGAGTCAAAATACGAATTTGTTGGTGCATCAACAGCCATGTGAAGATCACAGTAACTAGACTGCGGCTATCGTTACTCTGGCGGGATGCTGACCGTGGTGGCTTGGCCCCAAGTGCGGGATGTTATATGCTGTAATCCCATTCCCATTGACCAGAGTCTGCAGTAAACACGAAAAGCCAGAGCTTAAGCACAATTCAAGGCGTCTGCAACCTTCTTCCAAAGCAGAAATGACTCCATCGTCTCAACTTCCCGATGGATACCCGGCGGAAATAACCGGGTACGCGGAACCTTGGATTTCCAGTCCTGGCGATTTGGTCGAAGTTAAGGTAAGTTGAAGATGGATTCTCCAAGAATCCTCTTTTAGTTCAATACGCTTGGACTATGGGTAATTATAGGCCGTATGCTAAAAATGGTATCTAGATATCCTCTACAGAACCCGAGTTGAATTATCGCGTAGTCCGTATAATTCATGGACCTCAGGGCAATGATACTTCTGGGATGCAACCAGACGTGGTGGAGAGTATCTCTTCTGGCAGGTGTCAAGCTCACTATCAAGTCGCTCATCCAGGCTCTTATGGCATCATCGAACAAAGAGACTATGGGGTTAAGTCTGGTACTGGTATAGAATTTACCATCCATTTTCAGTGCCATCTTGTAGAGGCAAAGCATCCCCAAGCAATTGTCTCTACCCTCGATGTTCAAATGCGGAATGGCTATGCTGTTATGCTTACTTCCAAGGGCTTTCTTGAGTTCTGGATAGGGGCTGGTGACACAGTCAAGGCCGTATTAACAGGCTTTAAGCCAGAGCGACGGCGATGGGTAAAGCTATCCTTTACCTTACAGGGTGATGAACTTAGCTATGAAGTTTGTCCCCAGTCTTTCTTTTCGGATATTCCTCAACCCATATGCAAGAGCAGCAGCAACCTTGGGCAGGCTATAGATATTTCTATGCCCTGCACTCTTGTATTTGCTGCAACCTTTGCGTTATGTCCTGATAAAACGTCCACTGTTCCCACAAATCACTTCAACGGCCGTCTAGACAGTCCCGTCATGAAATCAACTGGCACTGGCGAGTCGATCCTCGCTGAATGGGACTTCTACCTTGGGATGGCTGGTGACAAAATCTTCGACGTATCTGGAAACGACGCACATGGGCGACTGATCCATTGTCCGACAAGGGCAGTCACAGGATATAACTGGGATGGGATGGAGTCTGACTGGACTAAAGCAAGTCATAGTTATGGAGCTATTCACTTCCACGAGGATGATCTTGATGACGCATGTTGGGACACAAACTTCTCTGTTACACTTCCTGGGGCCCTTCGATCTGGTGTATACGCTGTTGAGGTAGAGTCAGTCAATGGTAGTGCTAAAGATACCATTCCTTTCTTTGTCCGACCTACAAAAACAACAAGCCAACAGTCAGGGGCTGAGGTTGCGTATATTCTTTCCACCTTTACGGTAAGCAAGAAGAATATGGAGCCTTCGGGGACTTCAGCTAATCTACGTGGCAGTATCTTGCGTATGCAAATGAACACGTTTATGACAGAGCCCATGTCAAAGATAGAGTCTCTTCAAGGTACAAGGTTATACCAGATGAGCATGCAGAAAAGACAGTACGCCGAAACGACTTGGGGTTGTCCACTTACGATCTCCACAACGACAGGTCTGGCGTGATCTACTCGACTTCTAAGAGGTCTATCATGAATATGCGTCCAGACTACATAAGCTGGAACTTACACAGACCTCGTGGCCTGAGTGCCGACTTGTTTATGCTAGAGTTTCTAGAAAATAGTGGTATCGCATATGATGTGGTCTGTGATCATGATTTACACACTCTTGGACATGATATCATAAGTCGGTATGGTACTATTATTACTGGGTCCCATCCGGAGTATCATACTGCAGAAAGCTTCAAAGCCTATATGGACTTCATTCGAGCTGGAGGCAATGTCATGTACCTTGGCGGTAACGGATTCTACTGGTCTATCGCCACTACATCTGAAAATCTTCATCGAGTGGAAATTCGACGAGGCGGAGAAGGCGTCAGAGCGTTCACTTGTGAGGGAGGAGACCGTGTCTTCAGTAGTAACGGTCAGTCAGGCCTTTTGTGGAGATCCCGCGGTCTGCCCTCCAACATCTTGTTTGGGGTTGGAAGTTGTGCTGCAGGTCCAGTGAGTCTGAGAATTTCTCTGTATCCGGCTGACAGTAACTGATCTCAAAGTTCAGGGTCCAGGAGTGCCATATAAGCGAACAGATGCCAGCAAAGAGAGTACATTTGCTTGGATGTTCGATGGCATAGGAGAAGACGAGCTTCTTGGAGAACATGGGTTTGGAGGTGGTGCAAGCGGCGACGAGATTGATAAATGCGACTACGGAATCGGGAGTCCTCTTAATACCGTTATTCTGGCAACAAGCACAGGGCATTCCGATGACTTCGCCATGTTCCCTGAGGACGTGACTATCCCTTTTCAGAACGTACTCGGCACACAGACTAGGGAGGTGAGATCTGATGTCACGTACTACGAAGCAAGTGGAGGGGGAGCTGTGTTTAGTGTTGGGAGTATGAATTGGCTGTGCTCGCTTGGATGGAACCGATTTGACAATAATATTGCGCGACTGACAGGGAATGTACTTAGAGAGTTTGTGCGGAGGCATAGGTAGCTTGAAATAACGATATTCTCTTTGCTTCTATAAATCTAACGAGCCTATCTGTTCCTTTGCATCTTCGGCGCTGTAATAACGCACAAATGTGGTCTGACAACACGTTGCCTTCCCGAGTCCCAAAGCACTCAGCTTCGGATATTGCAAGGTGCATCGTGAGGATCGTGTTGAAATGTAATCGCTGGCTGAGATACCAGCGGTACTAAATCTCCTCTCTGACCTGCTCTCTAAACCGAATCGGGTTATGATAACGCTAGCGTTGTTGGCCTCACCTCAAAATGCGGAACTAGAGACATTTCTAAATATTTGCCGTCAGTTCCGCGCGAATGTATACTGCTTGCAGTCAAGCTGCATGATCATCTATCATCTGGGTTGACGACGATCCTAAAAAGTTGCAGAAATATGTTTATAACAGTTTGAGTCAACTAGAGCGCGGGGGGCTAACTACCTAAGGTAGACTACAATACGCGCATTCGTTGTACAGGCCGATCGCTTATCAACGTGCATGCAACTGATTCTCAACTTATGTCTTGACCAGCAGACAAGTTTGTGTCGTAATCAAGCTACCAAAACCTTTGGATACACTTACCAAGTATTCCAGAATATCTCTTTGACATAGTCACACCATGATGTTGAGAAAGGCAGAGACAGGAACTTGGCTCCCTGCGTACGTTCCAAATTCTTCACCTATGGTAGTATCTCTCCTTATGGCGTGTTCCGTGACTATATCGATTGTGCGTTGCCAAACAATCCCCAGCTTTTGATGTTACTGACGGTGGAGAGATAGTCATACGGGGCCAGCCGTTCCATGCTCAACGGCCTCAACATTTTGCCAGCCTATACAGAATATTTCAACCTCAACGAGACAACTATGGGTGTAAGCTCCGCGGCCATCTTCATAGGCGGTTGTCTAGCACCAGCCTGTTCTGGTATCTTCTGTGACCGCATGGGTCGACGGCCAGCCATATTCTGGGGCTCTGTTATCGCGATAGCAAGCATGGCTCTTCAAAGTGTTTCTCAAAACCTTGCCATGTTTATTATTGCTAGAGTGCTGATTGGCTTTGGAGTTGCACTCGCAAACATATCCAGTGGAACGTATCTCTCTGAAACCTTTCCAAGTGTATGGAGATCATGGGGTGTGAGCATGTTGAATAACTTTTATTAGTAAGTGCCCCTCTGTTCTCGTCCAATATCGGGCTTAGCTCTAAGCTCTATAGTGTTGGTGCACTTGTCATTGCGGTGGTGACGCTGTATACCAGTTCCTGGGATTCAACCTGGGCCTGGAGGACTCCTTCCATCGTCCAAGCTATCTTTTCTGTGCTCGCTATCTTGATCCTACCTTTTGTGTGGGTACACCCTCATCCAACGAAAGATAAACCTCAAACTCACTCTGCAGTCCTGAATCTCCACGCTGGTTGACGCATTACGGCCATCATGAGGCAGCGCGATTCTCGGTCGCTCTGGTAGCCTCCAACGGCGACATCGAGGACCCAGTGGCAAACATTCTGTACGAGAAGATCGTCCAGGGGTCTACTGTATTGGAGCAATCCACGAAGTCAAATATATCAGTCTGGGGTATAATTAAAGATGCTGCACCCAGGAGACGTCTCTTGATCAGCGCATCAGTAGGAACCTTCTCAGCTATTTCCGGAAACATCATCGCGACATTCTATCTAGGAACTGAGCTCAAGACAGCAGGTATCACAGACATCAGAAGTCAATTGAAAGCTGTAAGACAGTCCCTCTCATGGTTTATTCAAGAACTAAGCTGGATAGAATATTGCACTGAATGCATGGTGTTTCCCTTGCGCCCTAATCGGAACACATGTGATATCTCAATGGGGCCGCAAGTCAACTGCCGCCGTAACAGAGACACTCCTTGTTATATGTCTTATAATCATTGGAATCCTATCCAAGGTTTACGTCGACGATCCAGCAGATGCCTCAAAAGCATTGATCTATGCCAACGTAGCCGTTATGTTTCTGTTCCAAGGCATTTATTCCGTGGCCTGGACACCTTTATTTACTTTATACCCGCCCGAGATCGCCAATTTCTCCATAAGGGCTTACACTGTTGGTACTTCACAACTTACATTAAACACATTGAGGTTCGTGTAAATGTTCCTCTCATAAGTGTTCTATCTTTAACTTGCGCAAACACCAGTGCTGTCTTTGTTATCATTATGCCCATCGCCTTCAAGAACATAGGATGGAAGGTGTATATCATCAACGCGTCTTGGGATGTTCTGGTAGTAGTGCTAATCGTAAGTCTGTTTCTCTTGGAGATAGCGCAGATGCTTGGCTAATAACCACAGTTGCTCTTTTGGGTCGAAACGAAAGGGAAAACGTTGGAAGATATTGATTCAGTCTTCGACACAAAAACCTGTAATAGGAAAATGGGAGGTGCAACTACTGCGGCCCAGGCCGCTCAGCTGTCTGTTGTATAAGCGGCGATTTATGTGTAACATACAATGGCATTTACGGATTGGTCTGGTTCACTCATATGGTAAGTGCAAGCTTCATGCACAGCAGAGGTCGCTGGGAAACCTCAGATACTTTGTGATAGCGTGTGAGTGCCTGGCTGGACCAACGCCACCGCATCTTAAATCACCGCAAACAAGTTCTTGTTCCCCAGTAGTAGGATGAAATTTAATCCTGTCGTCAAATACCAATAATGTGATACTGTACGTAGGTAGCTACGGGGTGCTATCTGGAATGTGAATCTAACTAGCATTGTTGCTTGACAGAGAGACACAGTGTTCCTGACACAGAGAGTCATAATTCACAACGCTTTCTAATAATACTATACACAGAAAACGAGTACACCTTCCACACTGAGTAGTGACCATTTTCCTATAAAATCACCTTTTTGAGCAGAGACTCTTCGAACAGAATGTCAGGCCCCAACAAAAAAGTCCTCTCTCCATCAGCCACTGGAGAGCTCTGTTCTGTCAAAGCTTCAGCAACAGGCGGAAAGCGATCCAGAGGTCTTGATCCCCATGCATGATAAAGGAACTCTACGACAGATCTCACCGCCCTACCACCGGCAAAGTGATTCATGGCCTCAACGTGGAAGACGATGAGGTTTTGGCTTTGGTCGTCGTCATACCGGTGCCAAGAACAGTGATAGCCCAGAGTAGGCTTGTGAAGTCGGATCGCACCCTGGCCAGATGATGAAGTGCTGTTTCGCAAAGGTTTATGACTAAAGGTTCTCCGGCCCCCGGAAATGGGGTTTCGAGTTTGGTGATCAGGAGTTCGATGGCCAGTGAGTAGACACTTTTAACGTGGAAACTCTCAATGTCATGTGTGGCACTTGAAAAGTTCTGACCGGTGATAGTTGCTATCTGGCCCAATTCGACTTGGCACTCGTTAAGTCTGCTTCTCAGCTCACGCAGTCTGGCTTGCATATCATTCGGGACCACGCTAAGCCGATGATGCAAAAGATGAGAGGCCTTGAACAATATGTCGAAAAGCTCGATGGGCAGCCATGCGGATAGTCCTGCTTTTACGAAGCCTCGAAAGTTGGCGTCTGATTGTAGAACAGGGGATCTTGACCATAGGGCTATAATCTTGGAGAGATCATGGTAATTGCGGAGATAGCTGGGGCGAAAGACACTGTTAATGGCAATATGATAAATAAGCGTTTCTAATACCAGAGCTTGATGGGTGTTTTGAGGTGGTTGATCAAGTGCCAGGCAAAGAGGTGCTGTAACCGATGGATATTTTAGAGAGTCGGTGGCGGAGTTTGCGAATTCCTATACATTGATCAATTTTAGAAGGAACCATGGAAGCCGCGTGCTAACCTCAAATATATGCCGTAAAAGCACAGTAGCGATATTAGAATCTTGAGTAAGACTCTCCTCACTCCGAGGACTCAACCGAATCTGCTTCAGGGCATCACTATGTTGCTGCAAAGCGTGTATACGCTAGCTCGGCTGAAGCTACGAAATAATGATAGCCGAGCACGCGAGCCAGGCATGCAGCATACTGCGGGAATTAGCCAAGGCTTCAAAGCCCTGAGCTAGCATTGAGAACTCTCGGCCTTGATCTAGTCTCGACGTGGCTTGGTCGAGAACCTCGAGCAGTCCTGTCGTGGAGCATGAAGGCAAGCCTTGGAAGCATTCGTTGAAGGCCCCTGTGTTGTTGGTGTGTATTGGAGAAGACAGGCGGCTTCCATTTCGTAAGATCAATTGGTCGCTGGGAGCTTCTGGTGTGCTGATCTCCTCATTAGAGTCCCGAGGACTCAGACCCCGCTCACCAGCCCGGGAAAGAAGCTTCTGGCTACGCCGCTCATCATTGCTATGCCAATTACAAGCCACTCTACGGCTCGAACAGCTATCGCAAGTTGGGCGGCGTTCGTCGCATATCTTGCGTCGTTTTTGGCCTGAGAGCAGAGTCAGTGATTTCGCCACCGTGTTGAGACTGTGGCCTTACATGGAATACAACCGCCTGGCGACCGGCGATGCTTCACGCGCTCTTCTGCATGAACCCAGCCCCCTGAGTAAAGTTCAAATTGCGCAAACATCGGCCAGTTGTTGACGGATCTTGAGAATGTGAAAGGCGAGTAGTAGTTAGATAAGGTTACTAGGCCGGGATTGTGGGGTTTACGGTAGGTGATGAGAGCCTATACTACCTTAGGATAGTTCCAAAGTTGTACAGATAGAAGAGATCGGCCTTAACTACGACATCAAAAATTTATCCATGTCCGAGGATAGGAGTTATGAAAGTAAGATTATAGGTTCAAAGTCTTTAGTGATCTCGGTCGATTCTGGCATATTGATAACGTAATAATCACATGAGTAGGCACAAGCATCTGTTGCAGATAGCGCAAATGATAACAGTTCGAACTCGAACAAATCTATTTGAGTCGGCGCCAGAGACCCTTGATTGGATGGTTGGAAAGTATGAGTGACAATTACAACCGGTCCGGGTGGAAAGAGTATCGAGAAATAACGGTATATTGATATCTGTACATCGTTCTCTAGAGCGTTCGCCTTTTCAGTTCCATCTTGAGTCCCGCTGACAGCCCAATCAATATCGAATGGCGTCCGGTCCGTGAGCATAGTCTGGGAAACGCCAAGTTCCTTTGTTAACTTCTCTAATACGTCAATATTGTGTATGTTCATTCCTGGCGGAGTCAACCTCTGCCTAGAACAGCTATCAGTTAAGAAGTGCAGGCTTAACTCGGGGACCATTTAGTGAAGCGATGACTCCATAGCTCTCCTCCCGCTGGATCACAGATGAGAAGACTGGCAGTTGACTCACTGGGAAAACAATCTCAGGCTGGCCAGCCATGGGTGTCTGAAAGGTCGGCCTAAGTCCCCAGCCAGATTCGTCCTCATTACTTAACTCTAGCTTTGGGGAAGAGCGCAGAATGTTGTTCTGAGGTGGCGGAACCTCGGCATCATCTGGCAGTTGGGTAAAACTCACTCTGATCTGCGTTTGTCGCGTCGAACAGGCTCAAGAAACTTGAACGGCGTAATCGCAATTTTATTTCGCCTAAAATAGCCTGAATAAAGACTTCAAACTTTTGGCGCTTAGACTGCAGGTTTGAGAGGTGTTGTTCGGTCAAGTTGCTGCCAAGCTCATAACAAAATCTGCACAGAGTGTTGGCATAAGATGGACGACGAAACTTGGCCTGGTACTCATTTCTGAATGCAGATCGCTCTTTTGATTGGCCCCAGACGATATAATTGCAGAAGAAGTTCTTGAAGTATTCCATAAAGGCTTCGGAGTCAGGATGGGACTCCTTCCATTCTTGATGAAAGTTCACATTGCATCACGTTACGCCCAAGACTTTGCCGACTGTCCGAAGTCTTTGTCGTAAGTCTCTGGCGGCC
Organism: Fusarium mexicanum; assembly: GCA_013396015.1. Lineage (NCBI taxonomy): Eukaryota > Fungi > Ascomycota > Sordariomycetes > Hypocreales > Nectriaceae > Fusarium > Fusarium mexicanum. Next base: position 92,755 of record JAAOAM010000392.1, read on the forward strand.
TATCGCGCTCGACGGGGAATATATGGCTGGAGTAGATTAAGCTCAAGCGTTTGTCTGTGGTCTTTTCTGTGTTGTCTAGGCAAAGGTAGTAGGAGACAGGGTGAAGATCGTTGTGGTCCCTTGAGAGAACACCAATGGCATCTAGATCACTAATTCAGAAGCAATCATGGTACGTCAGTTGAACCGGGCTCAATCTCTTGTCGCAGTGAATATGAATAACAGTAGTTTCTTTGGCACTCAAAGCTTTCCTTGAGGGTCGGGGGCGGCAGAACGGCTGGCTAGCCGCCGATTGTCGTACACTTCCGCCACTTCTCCTATGTCAGCATGATTGCTTTCGTGAAAATGTTTGTAGAGGCTTACTTCCAATGCCAATTTTAAAGTCGAGTCAATGGTAGGCATCTGCTGCAGCACCTGAGTCATAACTGTTCCCACCAAGGAACCCGACAGCGGCGAGGGTCCCAGGGAGCATGAAAGTGGACAAAGTCACAGGTAGGACTTCAGCATCAGTGAACTGGCCCATGTCTTTATTTCTCAAGATGACGACGCCCAGATCCAGAAATCTTTGGGTGGCGAAGGTATGCTGGGATTTGATGCCATGAAATTTACCGTAGGCTAGAGAGGAGGCAAATGTTGTGGCGCCAGCAATATCGATGTTCTCCTTGATTCCGACCCCGAGACTATTCAAGGGCTTCTCATGGCTCGGTGTGAAGTAGGCACGGAATGGAACGGCTATGGCTTGATTTGGACATGTATCGGCTGTTGTTGCGTTTGAATATTCGATGCTTTCATGTGTTGTTAGTAAAGAGGGGAGGGACAGGCCAAAGCAGAGCATAGCAAGAAGAGCAACACTGGTCGAGGGACTCACGTCTGACACGGTGACTGAACGAGCGACGCAACAAAAGCTGCGTGAGTGTCTGAGAAAAGCTTCCTCACTGGCAAAAGTCCCGTGGCAGTGGCAAAGTAGGGACCCTCTGTCAGGGCATCGAGTTCCAGCTTTGATTGATCGACCAAGGCAACTCGCTTTGTACCAAGAGATTGCAATCGATCCGCGAGGCCTTCTGGCAATTGGGGTCTAATGGGGTTGACTGTACCACGATGGGCAAAGAAAACAAAGGACAGGAAATGGCTATCCCAGACATCGTCTGTCTGATGGAAGTGGTGGAAGAATTCATCCAAGTCTTGCACTAACAAGCCGGTAATGCTTTGAGTCAACAGGATAAATTTCGCTAGAGCGAGTCTAACTGGGAAGTCAATGACTAGGGGAAACTATCCGTAGAAGTTGAGGAAGGGGTCGCCAATAGCACGGATATGGATGTGGAGGTGAATGGAGGTCCATCAAGTCCACTAACCTAACGAGAAAGGTGCCTACCAGTTCACTATAAACGCAATAAAAAGACTCCGAAGGGAGGACTTTAACAGATGAAGGCAAAAACACCATGTCATTGCTACTGCTACTGTGCGAGCATTGTGAGCGGGAAATGTCGGTCAAAACAGGGCCGTTACTGCTGGGAGGTGCGATCTGCATCATCAATATCCAGATGAGTCCGAAAATTACAACTAGTGTGAGCTATAGGCGTGACGGAGATAGCCAAGTGGATTTTGATGATGTCGACAGCCGCTGAGTGTTGAATAAAGGCGGCGGCTCCAACTTGCTCATGATGGAGACTTGTTTTTGCGAAAGCAAAACAAGCTTTGCAACGGCCACGGGAGTGCTAGGTAGCGGTAGCGATAAGGGCAACGATACGCAAGGTAGCAGCAAAAATATGATCGTTAGGTAACGAACGATGTTCCTGTCTACAAGCCTTAGTCCAGTGCGGGTTTGTTTGAGCTTTTCGCGGTCTTGACCACACCACGACAAACAATTTCACCGGGGACAATCAAGCAAAAGAACCGTAAGCAAAGTGTTTGCCCTCTTTCATTTCGCCTTCTATATCGCCTAGACACATATCCACCAGGATTAACTTGCAGCGACAAACTGCCTCGTAGCCTCGAATGAAAGTAGTTAAGTTTTCCGGGACAGAAATGAGCATCATAACTGGGTTTTCCCGGTCGATCTGACGTGACGGTTATACCGGACCCTTAAGATATTAATAGCTGTCCAGTCCAAGTCACCAGGGCCTCCATGATAGAAATCTGGATTAGGCTATTCGGCTTATTCTATAACTGTTATATGGCGTAGCTAGTAGCAACTGCAAGCTTCTTTCCTTTCTAGGAAGTCATAGGAATAGCCGCAGGGCTAGGCCACGGTACTCGAGCGTGTAACCAGGTGTAGCAAGCTTAGGGGGCTATAGAAATAGCCCTGTCGCTCTTCTTCGCTGGGTAGCTGTGGGGACGTGCTAGTGTTTTCTTGGCTGTATTGACGGTGTTGTGCGGGATTGCCAGACGTCATGTTGAAGAAGTCAAACTCGCGTTTTCTCCCCTAAGGCAGTCGGCGAAGTAGGGAGAAGTAAAGAAGCATTTTCAGGGATCGGAGCATCTTATATACCTCCAAGGCCGGCCAAGGAGTCGTCATCTAGGTTTTCCTCTTATCTGTAGACTGTAGCAATTGGTTAGTCATTATGGTATAATTTCTAAGTTGTTAGCTAGATGTGTTATTTACAGTTGAGGCTCGTGGCTGAGAGCTTAAATCAGTAGACAGAACTTAGTTAGATACAAGAGTAAACAAAGCTGCATTAGGTTGTCGGAAGAGCCAACACAGCCTAGGGGGGAAAAGAAAACTCAGGACCTTGAACCTCCGCCTCTTCACCTCCTCGGCAGCATGTCAAAGAGCAACACAATGCCTATGCCGCACGAACCGAGTAATTTGCAAAGTGTATAGAGAGAGAGGAAACCATGTTAGGCCATCGATGCCATCCTGGACAGGGACACAGTAGTTCCCCAGTCATACCAGATCCGGCTTTGCCTCTCAGCACCTTGTTTCACATGTCCTGTTAAAATACTTCAGTCCATGGCCTGTTCTTCACGATTATTTTCAGCATTTAGAGAGAAAAGATTTAACTTTGCGATCTACCAAGATAAAAGAGCGTGAATAAAGGCATAGGAAGCAATGAAACCCCGTAGTGAAGCACTTGAAACCAACTATAAGATGTCGCTAGCCAACTGATTGTTCAAGCCAAAGCTAGCTCGTCTTGGTGTCCTTAAAAACACCACGGCTAATCATTGTTGCAAGCTCCGGCATGGCGCCAGATACGTCTAAGCTGTCTGGTCGGTCCAAGCGCCATTGGCGAAATATCGCCAGGTCTTTCCACTCTCGGCCGCATACGGATCTGCGTACCAACCATCCTCATATCCCTGCGCCGCCGCCGCAGCAGCTTCCCTTTGTTCACGTCTTCTTCTAGGGCAATTGCTTGGCGGTCCATTCTTGGCTTGTACTGTGGAGTAATCATAGTTGGAAGGCCGACGATTCTTTGCGAAATTCCATACGCGGCCGTTAGCATCCCGATGCTCGATTCTGATCTTGTGATCATGGGAAGCTTCTCGGCCGTTGTCTGTATAGTGGAGCCGGACCTTGAAGTGGATGGCAGCCCTTCTTCCACCAGTAGTTGTCTTAGGGGTACTCCTGCGTCAATCTTGATGTGAGTTATCAGATAGATAATATGATGCAGAGGCTGAATCCATTTGTTTAACTCTCAAAGACTGAGTGATACGTACAATATTTCGACGGTCTCATATTCGCCTTGCTCCAGAGTCTCTAGTGCTAGACGGAACATGGCATCTCGTAGACCCCCAACCGGGCTACATCGCCAGAAGACACGGTCTGAGCTCCTAGACATATTGAGGAGATAATAATGGACAATGTGAAGGAAATTTGCTTATGAAGAATGCGAGCTCTTGGAGGTCGTTGCAGGTGTGCACGACCTTCTCATCGAAAGCACCAACGTTTAAATACTTTTTCATTCTCCCTTTCTCCCGTCTGTCCCATCAACCTCCCAGGTTTCTACCAACACCAGAGGCCTCTGGTTATTCTTGTATACACCTTATGCATGTTGGTTCAACGGGTTGCGACCTGAAACCCCGAACAGGTGACGGCCGAGGACTTTGGCCAACCGAAGCCAAGCTTCGGCCCATCACGGCTTGTTTGCTTGGTGTTAATAGGCGCCAGAGACATGTGAAAGCCAGAAGTGTAAAAACTCATCGTCGGTCTCATACCTGCTGATGCTACGTCCAGAGTTGGGTCTAAGAGTACAGCGGTAGAAGCGGTGTTTTGATTGGCCGACTACAGCGCCTGCTCAGGCAGCCCCACATAGCACACCAACACTGGCGCGAGGAGCCAACAGTCTTGGTTGCCTCAACCAACATCCTACAAGACCTGGAAGCGTTGTTCCCAACTTCTTTTCTTCCCTTCCTCATCGCGTTCCTCCCTTCTTCGCATTTTCATCAGCACCACCTTACTCTCTTTCTTCGGCACTTTCGCGCGCATAATCATGTCCAAGTTTGCAGGTGATGATAGCGCTGATGATGCGGCATCCGTCGCCTCTGATGAGTCCTGTCGGTTTGAGACGGTCCAGATTAGCGACACGGAAGAGCCCGAGTTTTATCGAAAAGGTGGCTTCCACCCAGTTCATATTGGCGATCACCTCGATGGAGGGCGGTACCGGATTGTCCATAAGCTTGGCCATGGCGGCTTTTCCGTCGTATGGCTAGCTTACGACTCCTTCGAGTCTATCTGGGTAGCCCTCAAGATTGTGGCTGCTTCGGACTCCTCTTTGGTGGAAGAGAAGGCAGTCATGTGTCACAGCATCATTTCGAAAATGGATGACGAAAGAATCGTCACTTACAAGCGCTTCTTTCACATCGAAGGACCCAATGGCCGCCATCTATGTCTGGTACTACCACCTTGTGGTCCTTCTTGCAACACCATGTCACAATACCTACAGAGTAGGATTCACCCCTGGCTGGCACGTAAAGTAGCTTCCCAAGCTACCAAAGTTATCGCACATCTTCATTCCCGAGGGCTTTGTCATGGAGGTAAGTAGCGTTTTTCCTTCCTCCCTTCACTTTACTGATCCTCCATAGACTTTACCCCAAGCAATATCGTGTTTCGCATCCGTAACGTTGATCATCTTGATGATCAAGGTATATACCGTCTTTTTGGCGAACCTCAACGTGATAGCTTGAGAACAATTTCTGGGGAACCCACTGGCGCAGAAGCGCCTCGGTATATCGTTGGCAATCTCGACTTCACGTCAGCAGAGGATCTCATTCTTGATGAAATCTGTTTGATCGATTGTGATCAAGCATTTTTGTCCTCTTCTCCCCCGAGGAAAACACTTGGGACACCTCCAGGCTTTCTGGCGCCTGAGGTGGCAGTTGGAAAACCTGCCAGCCCGGCGAGTGATGTTTGGGCTTTGGGCTGTTCCATCCTACAGATCAGATCAGGCTCTTCTCCTTTCTCAATTCCCAACGTCGATAGCCCAGCAAACTTGCTTGGATGGGTCAGCGAGTACCTTGGCCGTATGCCAACGTCATGGGGTGAGCCTCTATTCGATGATGATGGCCTCCCAACGACGGATACGGCCAATGGCGAACCCCTAGGTGAAATACTCGAAAACACGAGGTCTTTGAAGCAGTGGATCAGCGAGATCTGGGATCAACCAGAGAATCTCGAGGAGCTTCAGTCAGCATCAACTGCGCCAGAAAGAGTGAAGGATGAGAACAAGCCATATCTGGAATGTTACAGCAACAAATTTTGGAAACCGGCGGCGATCAGAATTGACGATGTCTACCTTGGAGCATACTCCGACAAAGCTGATAAGATCATTGAGTCACTGCCGAAAATATCGACGCAGGAAGTTGACTTGCTATCTGATTTGATATCCAAGATTTTTGTTTACGAGCCTGCACAGCGAGTGTCTGCAAGAGATATCTTAGCTCATCCATGGTTTCACATGGACGATACGAGATGAAGATTTGCTTCCAGCCTCTTGAAGAAAGTGATGAGATAATGATTAGAGGAGTCAATAGACAAAATACAATTACAGATTCGAGGTGACGCGTTGTTCCGTAACAAGGCTTGTACACCCGGTAGTTATTCCCGGAGTGTCGTGGTCTAGAAGCCGGCTCTGAGCCGGCGGGTAAGCTTCCGGCCTGGGATGGGGTTGCCACGCCGGGATATCCAAGATCTTATTCATGCACTCGTCATCAGAATAGGGTGACTATTGACCGATATGCGGATTCTCTCCGTTTTCGGTGTGGCTCATGAGCGAAAATTCTCAAGATGATCCTCAAGGATGGAAATGTTGCTCTCGCAATGCTCAAAGCTCCTCCGGCTTCGCTATTGGTGGGCTGACAGTAAGACGATGGGAACGGAGTGAGCGAATTGCCCCTGATCGGTGCGACTGAGCGAAATGAAGAAATACATTAGACCATATACAAACAATTGAATGCATAAAGTATTCATCACTTACAAATACTCGGTCAAGAGTCAAATGGTAGCATTCGTGGAATGTTGACAGTCCTGTCACACGATTCGGTCACGTGCTTTTACCAAGATCCTGAGTCATCAGAATCACCCCGCCAAAATCTTTGACCCCTCCAAAATCTCGGGCTTCAAATTGGGGCAACGAGACCTACTTCTACCAGACGCTTCCCACTCCGTTCTTGCATAGACGAAGACGAGATCGAAAACGAGACCTGTAGACACATACGAACGAGACGAAGCTACAGCACACGATTGCCACAGCAAACACTCTACCCGACAAACCTTCCCTCCTCCAACCCCGCCATCATGAGCTTCGACGCTGAGAGCGCGGCTCCAGTGCTCGCCACAGCCGACTTCAAGACTCTCGGTCCGCTGGCCGCTGATCTTGACAAGCACCTTACTCTCCGAACCTACCTTGGAGGCTACACCCTGAGCGAGGCCGACGAGAAGGTCTGGACTGCTCTCCGCACCAACAAGGTAGCCATTGGCCTCGTCCGAAAGGGCGCCTACGCCAACATCACCCGATGGTTCAAGTTCATCGAGGATGCTCACCCTGAGTTGAAGGAGAAGCTCAACTCTGGCAAGGAGAAGCGCGTCGGTGGTGCCAACTACAACATTGGCCTCCAGAACACCGAGAATGGTGTCGTGACCCGTTTCCCTCCCGAGCCCAGGTATGTTCTTCACCGAGCAAGCATCGCGTGACTTTACTGACACTTTTCAAGTGGTTACCTTCACATTGGCCACGCAAAGGCCGCTCTCCTCAACGATTACTTCGCCAAGACTGCCCCCGATGGCAATGGCAAGCTCCTCGTCCGATTCGATGACACAAACCCCTCCAAGGAGAAGCAGGAGTTTGAGGACTCTATCCTCCACGATCTCGAGTTGATGGACATTAAGTACGTCTCCGTCACTCACACCAGCGACTACTTCAAGGAGCTCTACGAGATTGCCGAGCAGATGATCCTCGACGGTAACGCATACGCCGATGACACCGACCCCGAGATCCAGAAGGATGACCGCAAGAACCGTCTTGCCAGCAAGCGACGTGACCGTCCTGCTGAGGAGAGTTTGGCCATGTTCAGAGAGATGAAGAACGGTACTGATCTGGGCCGAAAACACTGCATTCGTGCTCGCATCGCCTTCGACTCAAGCAACGGCTCCATGCGAGACCCCGTCATCTACAGATTCCCCAACTGGAAGGGCGCCGAGCCCGCTCCTCACCACCGAACCGGCTGGGACTGGAACATCTACCCTACCTACGATTTCGCCTGCCCTGTCGTCGACAGTCTCGAGGGTGTCACCCACGCGCTCCGAACGACCGAGTATGCCGACCGCAACGAGCAATACCACTGGTTCATCAACAACCTCAAGCTCCGCAAGGTCAACCTCTGGGAGTTTGCCCGTATCAACTTTATCCGAACATTCCTTTCCAAGCGAAAGCTTACCAAGGTTGTCGACACCGGTCGTGTTAGCGGCTGGGATGATCCTCGCCTGCCCACTGTCCGCGGTATCCTCCGTCGCGGTTTGACCGTTCCCGCTCTCCGTGAGTTCATGTTGAAGCAGGGACCTAGCCGGAATATCGTCACCATGGACTGGACAACTATCTGGGCTATCAACAAGCGAATGCTCGACCCCGTTGTACCCCGGTACATGGCCATTGAGGAGAAGGACGCCGTTACTGTCGCCGTGACTGGCGGTCCCGAGAAGTCATACAAGGAGGACAGGCCCAAGCACGTCAAGAACCCCGACGTTGGTACCAAGCAGGTCACATTCGGACCCAAGCTTCTCCTCGACCAAGCCGATGTTGCTGAATTCGCCGACAACGAGGAGATCACCCTGATGAGCTGGGGTAACGCCATTGTCCGCGGCCTCGACAAGTCGGCCTCACCCATCAAGGACCTCAACCTCGAGCTGCATCTTGCCGGTGACTTCAAGACCACCAGCAAGAAGGTCCACTGGCTAGCGGCCGACCCCGAGAACCTGGTCAAGGCCGAGCTCTGGGACTTTGGCTACCTCATCACGAAGGACACGCTAGAGAAGGATGACAACCTTGACGACTACCTGGCCGAGACAACCGCCTGGAAGGTCGATGCGCTGGTCGACGCTAGCATCGCCGGCCTCAAGGAGAACGACTTTATCCAGCTGGAGCGCAAGGGATACTACCGTGTGGACAAGGCTCTTGGCCAAGGTCCCGACGGCCGAGCTGTCCTGTTCAAGGTCCCCACAGGTGGCCAGAAGGGTTAAGCAAGCTAAGCTAAGCTAAACAAAAGGGCGGGGTTTTTTATGAAGTCTTGTGTGATTTGACGACGGGCATGTAGTTATGAAAAGACAAAGTACCGTGGTAGAAATGCGAAAAAAGAGGAAAAGATCAGGACCATCATGAAGTCCCTTGCACAACTTTGCATGCAGCATATGTCACGCTGTTCCTTTCGCGATGATGATTTGCTCTGTTGATGTCAGCGCTGATGCAGATCCACCAAAAGCGGTATCCTCTCGGACACGATGGGAAAATCCCTGCAGAAAAGAGTGCTTCTCAATGCGCATCAGAATGTACAGTGAGATTTGAACAGCGGGCAGGTCTGAGGATACGAGAGGGGGCGATTGATCAACCCTGTAATCAGCTACACGAGAGGGGAAATGATGGTGCGGTTTGTATCTCCACATTAGGCGGAGATTTTCTAGAAGATGATCGATTATGACGTTGAATGTGTGAAGTGAATAGAAGTGATTCGGATATAGGTACCTATTGAAGATGGATGGATGCACTGAGAATTGGTGAGATGTTGGATGCACGGGGTAACCCAGACCCCTAAGAATAGAATATAGAACGGTTCTAGCGCGTCGGGTGCCGCTAACCCCGCTGTAGCAAGCCTTGATGTCAGCCCAGAAGGGCTGCACCCGCATCGTGGCGTCGAAAAAAACGGTCTCGATGCGGTGAAAGGATGCATTACTAACGTTGGGCATTTACAGTACAGCAATGACAAAGGAACATGACTGAAGGTAACGTGAGATTCGAGTAATACGAGATGCTACATCGAGCGATGGATCAAAGCCATCTCCACAGTTTCTGACGTAGAACCAAGACGGAAACACCGGAAATACTGTACATTACCCAACGGAAGAATTATCTGATCAGGTTCTGTTTGCTATTTTGGTCCTTCTTGTGGGGACGGGGCTCGACTTCGCAACAAAGCAATACGAGAGCTTCTGCTTCAATTATACCCTGATACAATGAATCACGAGGTAGCAATTAAAGAATAATACTACCGTTTTATGCTTCTTCTGCGCCGCTTTATGCTTATGCATAGTTTCTACGCCTCCCACTGCGGTTCATCGGCTGATGTCGGTGGATGCGATACGAACGAGATCCAGCTTCGCCTGTCGACCACCTCGTGTTGCTCAACGCACGAGGTCTCTACTACAAGGGAAGTTGAAGCTGGAGCTCGCGGTGAGCTACCTATAGCACGGATCAGTATAGCATTGTGGGACTGGGCTTAGAATAGCTGGAGGTTCTATGTCATAGTTTAGACCAGTGGTGTAGAAATGTCTATATAAACAGCCCTCAACCTCTCTTCCTTCTCATCTCATCTCATCATCACACTCACACACACATCCCCTCTACACACAAACACAAACAAATCACAAACACACTCAAAATGAAGTTCTCCGCCGCAGTCTTCACCCTCCTCGCCGCCACCGGCGTCACAGCCGCACCCGCCGCAGACTCGGTCAGCATGATGGCCTCAACCGCCCAGTGGACCATCCGCGACGCCAAGCGCTACTGCCGCTCCGACGACTCCATCTGCAACTGGAAGTTCGGCATCGACACGGGCAACGGCAAGCCCTACGAGTGCCGCTACAACGTCAAGGGCCCCGGTGCGAGCAAGAAGCGCAGCGCGGGTCCCAGCACCTGCGGCGACTTCACCATCACCTCTGGCTGGAGCGACCAGTTTGGCGCTAACAACGGCTTCACTACGCTGTCTGTTGTGTCCAAGTCGAAGAGGCAGATCATCTGGCCTGCTTATACCGACAAGCAGCTTGCTGGTGCTAAGATTGTTAAGCCTGATCAGTCTTATGCTCCTGCTTCTCTCCCCAAATAAGCGACACTGGATTAATGGTGGAGGATTGGGGATGGGGATTGACGGACAATAATTGCTTGTACATATTTGAAGTACGGAAGGCTTGGGGTCACAATACATAAACGCACGCATTCAGCATCATTGGTCAATTATTCCCGAAGTGAAAGTGTGACATCCATCGCTTCATCGGCCGAGTGCCGTTGTGCTTTCGGCCGGACGGTTCGGCACCTTGTAACCCAATCAACATTGCACCACATGAGCATGCGCAACAACAACAACCAGTATAACATTGCATATTTTGTAACAGGTAATGATAATAGCAAGCTGTAAACTTCCGGACAAATATCTGTTGGCCGAAATGTTTGTCGTGTCAAAGGTATTCACATTAGTCAGGTGTGCAGACAGAAATAACGCAACGCTTCTCGGTGACAGTCAGTGTTGTAGCAATGCCTAATTAGAAAACATACGTTGAATGCATTCCCTACAACATTACCCAATGCTATAATAAAATGTCAATTAATATCGTATCAATTGCCCGTGGTCAACCTTGGAGCGCGGGGCCTTGTTGCACCGCCTGGAGCTTAGCGGTCTAAAAATCCCGGTTACCCTGCAGATGGCATAATTCCAATAATCGGCGGCGTTGGGTGTTGTCATTGGTAAACGATTGTTTGATGACCAGGAGCGTCTTGATTACATACGGTACGTCTATTTAATTGAACTAGTGGCGATGCTTTCACGTCGTGTCCGGAGGCTGTGGCTTTTGATCTCATCTGGGTTCAATCTACGAATGTCACATGAGTGACAATTAAAAAGTGCCGCACAGAATGAAGGCGCATATAGTGCACTCTTAATGAAGAAACGTTAATCAAGGTATCTATTGCTAATCGAGACCTGCGCTCTATGGGACCGTATTTATCAAAAAGTTCTCCTACCTGCTCAGCTTTGTCGACGTTGGTGAACGCCAGTGGTTTGATGTGATCATTCGCCGCAACACCCGAAATTGAAGGCGCTTGAAGATCCCCGCCTAAAAATTAGCTTCCTCCGTGGAAAACCACAGAACTTAAATACGCCGTCACATCTTAAATCGCACAACCGCCCAAGATGTCAATTTTGTGATACGTGATAATGCCAGAAAGCTTAGATCAATGTTACACACTTTGTATCCGCAGACCCTTTCTGGCCGTTCCCACAATTGATGCGCGTCCAACCGTCGGGAGCAGATCACTAGCCTTGTACACACAATTCTAGAAGCCTGTGCTAGAACTCACCACGAAGATAAATGTGGCTGCGAAGTGAAGTTACCCAACCTCCAAGCTGCGATACGTCGGAGAAGCGCCGCGAAGTTGACGCCGTGGCGGGGGAAAAAGCTCTCATTCTAATCCCGCAACAGGCGCCAACATAAACACCGAGGGGCCTCACCCACACCGACAAAAGACGCGTCGATACGAAGTACAATATATATTCACCAGAAAATGCAAATTAAGATCGTCGGAATAAAGTCAATTGAGGCGTTCGCCAAGCTGAAACAAGATGATGCCAACTCAGAAACGGTGGTAAAACCCAAGGCCGACGACACGCGTATGTCTTAGGCTTGGCGCGTACCAATTGACTTTTCCCCTTCTCTGCCAAAAAAAGAAAGTTACGGATACATAATGAGCCCGTTGCTGGGATACATACATAGCCACACGGGTATTTTATACGAGCGCGAGTGACAGTTTGGTGTGTGTTTGGCATGTGAGGAGCCGGGACGCTCGGGGGGGGGAATGTCATGCTGTTTACTCCGCCAAGTAATGACGGTCTGCCAAGAAGCCCCTTTGATCAAATCTGGGCATTAGCCGCACGAGGCCTTAGCACCAGCCATGCAGTAAACCAGTTTTATTCTTCTTTCTTTTACAGTCAATAAACGAACATGTCTATGACTGTGTCACCAGCTCACTCCTCATTCGTATCTCCCATGGTCGAATATGTCTCGCGTGCACCTCAAACCTTGATTCCTTGCAGCGCCGTGTTTCAGTGGTCGCGGAGGAAGAATAAGGTAATATTTAAGCATACCAGGGGCTGGGCCAATTGGGTGGAGTTGGGCGCATTAAAGTTTAGCGCCCTCTTCTGTGAAAGGGGGGAATCTTTTAGAAGAGTACTTTGTAACTGTCATAGATTTGAGGGGAGGGGAGGGTATATTGTTATCGTGCAAGCGCTTGCTTGCGTGGCCCGTTCAAAATCTCACTCTAGGACAGGAGATCTTGGCTTTTCTTTGTTATTGCGATGGGACTTCACCTCATGTTGTCTCATCCATGGGTCGTGATGTTTGTTCCGACGAGGTCTCCTACAATTATCGTCTTGACTTTAGTGCAATTCATCATGCACTGTAAATCAGGTTCAAAATGTCAATTACGTGGCTGCCCCCTCGCCAAGACTTGACCATTTGCCAATAAAGTCATGATCAAAACACCCCATGTCACTGGCGTCTTGGCTCTTCAACCTTCTTGTCTCGTCGATAGGCCTAAAACCCGCCAAGGAAATATACCTCTCGTCGCAGCGCCTGCACTGCCCCGATGCCCAGAGACTTGGCTCGTACCAATAAACTTGCCAGTGCCATTTTATTTCCCCCCTTGTTTTTGTGTGTGCTTTGTCTGTACGTAGTAAAGAATAGATCCCCGGCTTTCCGTCCCACCTTTGATCTACCCAGATCTCTCTTCTGTCGGCTTTCTTTCTTACCTTTTGCATTCGCTTTTTTTTATTTTGCCGTAAACTTTGACATCGAAAACGCTCGTTTTTATCCCATTTGGACTTTTATTTCCCGGTCCTGTCTTCTTTTGGCGGGAGGGTTTAGTTCGTACGCTGAGGTCTGGTGCTTGTGTCGCTCGCTTACAAGCTACCTCGATTGACCACCATATCACTACATCGCCAGATATCAACACCCATTTCTTGCAGAGGGACTCATATTTGATCACGGCGACATCATGTTTTCGTCGCCGACAGCATTCGTGGCTCAGGCTGCGCTTCTGGGAGGTCTTCTCGTTCAATCGGTCGACGCACAGTACTACAAGATTGGAACAAAGGGTACGATGCCGATGACTGCAGTAGAGGGAGGAGGAGTACTGACTGTAAAATAGATGAGATTAAGCAATCGGCACGGGCACTTGCGTATGATCTCATGTTGCAATATGACGGTAACCAGACTGGCATGATTCCCGGTATCTTGCCCGGTCCTCCGACGGAATACAAGGGCGACTACTACTGGTGGGAAGGCGGAGCGATGATGGGAACATATATTGGTGCGTCGGCATTGACGCCTCATCGAAATGGATTGAAGACTGACTGCGGGCAGATTACTGGAAACTCACCGGCGACGAGAGCTACAACCACGTAGTGATGGAGGGCATGCTTCACCAAACAGGCGACGGCCACGACTACATGCCCAGCAACCACAGTGCATCCCTCGGAAACGACGATCAAGGTTTCTGGGGCATGTCCGCCATGCTCGCAGCAGAGAACAAATTCCCCAACCCACCCGAGGACAAACCCCAATGGCTCGCCCTCGCACAAGCCGTATGGACGACACAGGCCAAGCCCGAGCGACACGACGACGAGTGCAACGGTGGAATGCGATGGCAGATTCCCTTCACCAACTCTGGATACGATTACAAGAACAGTGCGTTTGTCCGGGGACTTAATGATGGGGAGGTGTAGCTAACCTTTGCAGCCATTGCTAACGGATGCTTCTTCAACATCGGGGCTCGTCTTGCGCGATACACTGGAAATGCAACGTATGCGAAACATGCTGAGGAGACGTGGGAGTGGCTCTGGGGCGTCAACTACATCGATCACGAAAAGTGGATGGTCTACGATGGCGGACACGTTGGCAAGAACTGTACCGACATCAACAAGGCCACCTTTTCCTACAACGCCGCCATTCTCATCCAAGGCGCTGCCTTTATGTACAACTTTGTAAGTCCACTCACCTCTCCACTAGAACATTCACTTACAATCGCAGACCAACGGTTCCACTGTTTGGGAGGACCGCATCGACAAGCTCCTCGACGCCACGCTCAAGAACTTCTTCCCCAAGGACATCATGTACGAAGTCCCCTGCGAGGGCCGCAAGGGCGCCTGCTCGACCGACATGTTATCCTTCAAGGGCTACGTGCACCGCTGGCTCGCGGTGACAACACAAGTCGCGCCCTTCACGGCGGAGAGAATTCTCCCCGTGCTGCAGACATCCACCGAAGCAGCGGTTAAGCAATGCACGGGCGGAGATTCCGGTCGCAAATGCGGTTTCTACTGGAGTGGTGGCGAATTCGTGGACCCTGCTGTTGACGAAACTAGCGGTGCAGGCGAGCAGATGAACGTGCTAGCTGCGGTGTCGAGTTTACTGATTGGCGATGCCGAACCGCCTGCGACGAATAGTACGGGTGGTATTTCGAAGGGTGATCCCAAGGCCGGTGAGGATTCGCATGATAATCCGGAGCCGGAACCCATCACGACTGCGGATCGGGCGGGAGCGGGTATCCTGACGTTCCTGGTGCTTGCGAGTGCAGTTGGAACGTTTGGATGGATGTGTTTTGATTGAGCGATTTTGAGTATGGCGTTGGTTGTAAACATGTACAAGAAACTCGACTGGCGAGCGAGGAATACTTTTTTTGTTTGTGATTGTTCTTTTGTTGGAGAATGGAGTTGAACGCGTCCCATCAGGATTGAGGGATTGTTAAGACCTTGATGGGAGATACCCAATGAAAGGCAGCATTCTGATAGATTTGTTCAAATACAGATGCTTGATACGTTACTTACGTATGCGCCCTTGTCTTGACCTCGCCACTCGTCTCAATTCAACGTCGCGCCTGAGGATGTTGCTGTGTTAGACGCGACGGGGAGAAGCGCGCGAGTTTCTGGTAGATCCAAGACGAATGATCGCCATGACGAGCGATCATTACTCATGCATCACATAATGTTGTTGATTAGTGAGGGTGGCCAGAAGCTGAGCATGTCGATGCGTCGAAGCGACTTCTGTCGCGATTGAAGGGAATGGAATGCCCGCGAAGGCTGATTTCGGATTGACTTGGCTGGCTGTTTCATCGTAATTGTGGGACCGACAACTGGCCTTTCAGCCTTGTTCAGACTTGTCAATCATCAACCTCGACTTGAACTCAATTAATCAGGCAAAGAATTTACTCTTTTCATGGCCTTGAATGGAAATGCCTTTTAATTAAGGCAGTTACTATAGAGTCGCCATTTGTCAAAGCCTGCTCCTCTATACAGGGAGGCACAACAATGAGAATCGACAAAGACCATGCGAGCCTAACAGCAAAACTCGCCAAATTTGTCTCCCCATCGTCAAGTGATGAAGGCGACATATCAGACGGCCAGTACCTAGTAAGGCAGACCTTCCAGGTCGAAACAACTCCCACCAAGCCCGCAACTCGACTCACCGGCCTAATAAGGCCCTGAGCGAACCGATCGACTGCATTCTGATAGATTTGTTTAAATATAGATGCTTGATAAGTTAGTCTCATCTTTGCGCCTGTCTTGACATTTGGATCTGTTAAGTCACGCTTGGGAATTGTGCGGACATGCTGCATGCGGACGAACTAAACTAAACACTCATCATCATTGTGAAGCACATATTAACATATCGCCATAAAAAAAGGAACTTGGTAGCGATATTCAGGGTCAGCTGCGATAATGCTCTGATATTGCCCTTAAGCTTTCAGCGTTCGCTGAGCCAACGAGGTCAGTACAAAAGCATATTATTCTGTCTTTAATTAGTAGACTTATCTTTGTTGAGGCTATGTGTACATTATCTTCCAAAAACTAAAGTTAATTGGGATTTCCCAGTGTGTTGGCTTGATATGTCTCGTTGAGACGTCATAAGCTTCAAGTATCAATCAACCAACGAGCTCAGTATGACAAAACTGCCTTCGATGGAAGCTGCTGGAGACTTGTGGCTGAGAGCTTCTATCGCCACAGAGAACTTAGCTGCTGTGGACGGGAACCGGCTGACTCATCATAAATTATGGAGCTGGCACCATCTTAAGCTCAACGTCGCAGCCTTTCGCCTCTGGACCAAGATTTCTCAACCTTGATCACCTCAATCAGGCACGCAGCGCATTAACTCCTGATATCAACAGCAAAGCCCGCCACTTCTATCGAGCTCCCGATCGACGCGACGCGACGCCATGGCTGAATCATCCACTACTGAAACAGCGATGCCCGCACCCATCGCTTTCAAACAAAGGAGCCGACGAGCCAAGGACAACGTGAGAAAGCGACCTGCTAGCACCTTGCCAGCGCATGGCGACTCTCGCGATTCCTCTTCCTCTTCTTCAGATGACGACCGCGACGCTGGAGACCGACCTCGGATCAAGCGCAACAAGAAGGGAGCAATCTCAGCATCATCGACGAGTCAACGCAATCCCGATCAAGATCACGGCCCTACAGCCTTTCGCGCGAATCGTGAAGTGCCACTAACAGACACAAACGATGCTACAAAGCGGAAGGACTGGTATGATGAACCGACGCCCAAGGGCCCCGCTCGCGCCGCCTCCAACGTGCGCATCACAACTACCTTCGATTTCAAACCCGACGTCTGCAAAGATTACAACAAGACCGGGTATTGTGGCTACGGGGACGCGTGCATCTACAGCCACGTGCGGGAAGACATTAAGCAAGGATGGCAGCTTGATAAAGAATGGGAAGACGTGGTAAAGAGCAAGAAGATCAACGGTAGTCGCAAAAAAGCAGATACTGTGGAGGATGAGGCTGATATGGAAATGCTCGACAAGATCCCCTTTGTATGCATCATCTGCGAAAAGCCTTACAAGCAACCTGTCGTCACTCGATGTGGCCATTATTTCTGCGAGGCATGTGCCCTCAAGAGGTACAGGAAGGATCCGACATGCAAGAACTGCGGAGCTGCGACCATGGGAGTTTTCAACACAGCGTCGAAATTGGAGAGGGTGTTGCGGCGGAAGAGAGAGAATAAAGAGAAGCTGGATGGGGCAGCACAAGAACTAGATGATGGAGGGATCATGGCCTAAAGATTGAGACAGGAGTTGGTCACCAAGAAGAGTGAAAAGAGTCTGGGCAGGCGATGGATGTAAGGGTACGAAGAATATAAACTAACATCTATGAATAAACTGCAACTTGCCCTCATGAATTTATCAAACAATCAGCCCGGGGGTCCGGCTCTCTTGTCACTCTTGTCCATCGCTGTTTTCGTCATTACCCTTATCGGCTGTTCTGTACATGCCCTTTAGCTTTACCCCTTTCAAATCGTTATTGCATCGCCGACGGTAGCGAATGCAATTTTCACAACTATCTGTCAAGTTTGCACGTCGACAGACGCGTCCCCTCAACGCGCAATAGCGACAAGGAACAGCACTAGTAGGTACTGAGCGCGAAGCATGGTGTCGAAGCACACTCTTGACTCGATCAGGGTGGGCCAACAAAGATGCTTCCGTCACATCAATGCAAACTGTTGTAGTTTTGTGGCACTGTTGGCAAGGGCTTCCTCCGCAACAGGTGTAGTTGCTCCGGAAGCAACTATCGCACTTCGGAAATGACGATGGGTTCACAACTATTTCCTCGGCTTGTTTTGGCTTTGGTACCTTTTTGCCCGTCAAAACATACAACGCGTGCTCGGGGGACTCTTGGAGATCCTTCATTGTTACTTGTGTACATGGCTCTCGTTTGCCGCCACAACGGTTACAGGGCCTTCCTTGGTTGCATGCGTGTCGTAGTTTAAAACAGGATCTGCATTTGGGAAAGGCGGAAAGGTCGACATCTTTGAGAAACGCTAGATCAATCTGTTCAACCTCAGTGGTTATGATCTTGATGGTAGTGGCCTCCTCCGTAGATAGGCTGTTGGATGTTTCCGCCTCAGGCGAAGGTGACCTCTTGACCCATGTTGATTTTGGTGCAGACTTAGCAGGCGGCATCTCAAGAGGAACTCCCTTTCTCTTTGAGTCCTTGTGGCGTATCTGTTTCACGTTCTTTACCGAGTGCGATGTACGATTGTCCCGGACCACAGTACTGGCCATGAATGCTTGGAGTGAGTCTTCAGCTTCAGCAGTCTGCGGACCTTGCAAAAAGTCCCATATGGCTTCTGCGCGCTGCAGCAAGACTGTAACAGAGCCGACCCTGAACATTGGACGTTCAAAACCGTGAGAAGCAAGATACGCCCCAAGGCTGTCTTTGGACATGTTGCTCAAGTCAGAGCGGGCTCTGACCGGTGTTGAAGCCTGCACAGCCTGATCTAATGCGTACTTGTGCCTCAGATAGTCGAAGCTTCGGAAGGGTAGAGACGCATCCAACGGTACAAAGGTGGCCATCTTGCCGTCTTGGCAATATTCGCATTGTGCCCTGTGCCAGCTCAAATATACGCCAGAAGACTTCTCGTATCTTGGGAGATGGTCGATCCTACGGGACTGTGGGGATCGGCACTTGGTACAGACGATTTCCATCTGTGTTTTGTCGCCCAAAGATGGATCAGCTTGCCGATATACTATGCCTTTCAGTGTTTCGAACTTTGCCGGGTGCCTCTTTCCTCCCGATTTCATACGGCCAAGCACGGGTCGCCATTGATCGAGTGGGAGACCGACATTGAGTCCCACCCAGGAACGAGCTCGCAGATTGAATCCTTGTGGGAGTTGCATCCACAAAGATCGCAGGGGAAGTGTGCGTAGCACAAGCATACAGTAAGTCTCGAGGAGGTTCAGTACCAAGGGGGTCTTGTCTCGACTGAGCCCTAGACTTGTATCCACCGAACCCAACAATATCCAGAAACTTTGCATTCCAGGTCGACGGCCCCAGAATTTGATATGAGAGAATCTCAGCACTCTCTGGCTCCTTCGTTTCGCACCATCTGTTTTGGATACATTCTTCGACAGTTTGAAGTCTCTCTCATGGCTCTTGATTCGTGCGCTGATACAGAGAGCGGACCCTATATAGACACCGACATACTTGTCATCGTCAGGGTCAATAATGATATGAGCATAGACTCCATTGGAGTTCCACTTCTCTGCTTTGACGAAGGAGAATGCTGCTAGATTGGAGGCTGTTAAAACTCCGACTTCTGCAAGGCCGTGAAGATCCTCCGAGCTGCAATCCTTGATCATCTCCTCTGCGGCTCCCATACCCATCTCTCTAATGAAGTCAGCGCACCTAGACTTTGGGCAAGGCACAGCGCTCTTTGCCGAAGCCAACTGCTGAAGCAAGTGAGGGAGAATTTCGACCTTCTCATCTGAATGAGAAGGTTCTTCAGCACTGGCTGTGTGCCCCGAGGCGGTGGGTACCGTAGTCGCTCTCGGACTGGCACTACCGGAAACTGACTGCAATGTGTCGGGAGCAGGCTGCGAAGTTGAGGTATCGTCATTGTAAAACGCAGTTGTGTCATCTTGGGCCGCCAGCGAAGGATCGCTGTGCATATCGAGGTCATCGGAGTCGTACTCTTCTCCTTCCGAGTCATGCCATTCACTATCGCATAGTAGGCTGTGTTCTTCCGTATCACTCTGGAGTTCCTGTTAGCTTGCTTTGTCGGCGCTCGACATCCATCGCTCACTCACCTCTGGGTCATCATCTTCTGTGTCTGAAGTGTCCGCTACACTTTCATATGCATAGCTGGAACTCGTGTACTCCCGCTGCAGCTGCAGCTGATGCTGTGCGCTGTCTGTTGTCATGTTGCGCGCGCGGCAGCTAAGGCGGTGGTTGTTGATATGTGAGTTCAAAATTGTACGCCTTGTGAGAAGGAGGGGTAGTTTATGTTCTCCCATAACATAGAATTCACTGTAGGTATGCTGAATGGAAGCTTGGGCCCTGATCTAATCGACTCTTGCGCGTTGCACTGGCTGGCACTGGCTCGATCCGTCACAGGTTGACTATGGAGACGACTGCTGCCTGTAAGGTTAAGCATTAGGCTGGGAACAAAGCTTGAAGGTGAAGAGCAACAACAAAGAAAACAACAAAGAAAAGATAGCAAAAGACAATCTTCCAACAGTCCCAATTGCAAACTAAGCGCAAACAGCCAGTTAAGTTCAATTAGGACATACTTCACCATCAGGCAGGAGATCAAG
The DNA here is from genome assembly GCA_013396015.1 of Fusarium mexicanum. Classification (NCBI taxonomy): domain Eukaryota; kingdom Fungi; phylum Ascomycota; class Sordariomycetes; order Hypocreales; family Nectriaceae; genus Fusarium; species Fusarium mexicanum. The sequence continues at coordinate 113,322 of JAAOAM010000392.1, forward strand.
TGATCATGATGTTCAATGATATTAAATAGAAGGGCAGAAAGTATTGAATTTAATCTGAAAATTTATACCTAAGCTAAAGTCCTGAGGGGATTCTATCCATCAATTTTCCTTCCACCTTTGTATAACCGTTCTGGCCTTAAGCTGTATCTTGATCCTGCTCGTCCTACCCGCTGTTCAAGCCATTCCCCGATAACCAAGCCAATCACCCATCTCACTCGAGAGCCGCGCGTGAGTTACCGCACCGTCATAGTATGGAACTTCCCGAGCTTTACAAGACTCTTAAACCACGCACTTCCCTCGAAACGCTTTCAAAACCTCTCTTCTTCTCTCCCTCTCTTCCTCCCAACCACCAAGTTCTCCGTGGTGATATAAGCTCTCAGCCTCAAATCTCTCTTTCAACAGTTCGTTTTGGAATCATGGCAACCACAACTGATAACGTATACGAGTTCTACCGACCCTCAAAAATATTGGCGCTCGTCGCTTGCGTAGTCTTTGCAGTTTTTAGTTTTGTTCACCTAGGATATGTCTTTCGCTATCGAAAATATTTCTGTTTGGTTCTTGTCATTGGAGGACTCTGTACGTCCCAACTCACTCAAACATTATGGATCTTTCTTCTAATACTTATTTCATAGTTGAGGTTGCGGGCCTTGGTGCGAGGATATACTCGACCGACCATCTACAAGACCAAGAATCTTACGGCACGCAAACACTCCTGATTCTCCTGGCGCCTATCTTCTTCTCCGCAGCAATCTACATGTTCCTCGGCCGAATTATCCGCGCCACCGAGCACCCAGACCTTTCCATTATTCGAACAGCATGGCTTTCCAAGTTCTTTGTAATAGCCGATATCTTATGCTTCGTCGTTCAAGCTTGCGGTGCAGGAATGCTCGTCAACGCTAATAACACCGCTGATCAGAACAGTGGAGAGAATGTTATTCTTGCTGGACTGGCTCTCCAGGTTGTCATTTTGGCGATCTTCCTTATTTGTGCGGGAGTATTTCATGCGCGACTTGCGAAAAGAGGACTTATTGGGGCGATTAATCCGAGACTCTACTTGGTTTCAATGCTCGGTGTGCTGTATACCTGTGCGATATTGATTCTATTCCGAAATGTGTTTCGACTGGTTGAGTTTGGGCTTGGGGACGATGGATATTTGCAGGCGCATGAATGGCCGATTTATGTCTTTGATGTTCTCCTCATGGCTATGGTTATGGCGCTGGCATTGAGTTGGTACCCGGCTGATTTGCACATTCATTATGATCCTTATAGACGACGACCAATGACCAGCACGGCTTAGATCAGTTTGGTTTGGTAATTTGTACATTAGCTTGCTTGGAGGAGTTGCGCATGAGATAGAGTTTGAGCGAGATAATTAATGCTTGATTGATAGTTGTCGAATATGTGTTACACTACCGATGTCGTGGAATGATAGATGAGCCAATAGATCTCGAGATATTCTGGTGTCCTTCTTGTCAGCTGTTACTGCATGTCCAAGGATATCCCGGTCATGGGGGATAGCACGAAGAAATAGAGTTTGTCCAAGCACGGAGAAATTCTCGCGTTTCGGTGTAATATCCACAACATCAGACCCCAAACTCTAACAACTGCTCACAAAATCCTCTTCATGCAAACACAAATCCCTCAGTGCTACTGCAAGTCCTCACAACTCCATCCTCATCCCGAAAACTCATCGCCAAGAGAAATGATAGTCGCACAAACTTGACAGCGGGTGGCTTTAGCACCGTCGAACCTAGGCAAACAGGTGGGGAGAAGATCAGCAGCACCAACTCTTGAGCTAGCCAGGGGTAAACACAGAAAATCAGACGGTTCCCCACGTTCTCCAGACGTTGGATGCCAAGATATGGGGGCACTGACGTCGAAACCGACGACATTTTCCAATTTGGATGCAACGTTCTCGTTCTCGTTCTCGATGAGGACTTAAAGTTACATTGGAGATAGAGTACCGAAGCCAAGGGCTCGGCGATAACACTTTAGCATCGGAGAAACGTGGTGGAATCGGAAATTGATCGTAATATTATGCTTATGCCTGTGTTTATATCGCCTTCTAATATTGATACATCTAAATAATCGCTCACTTTGCCTCCAGTACGTTACTTTGCCAACTTCATAAAAGTGACTCCTCTACTCCAAACAAACCACCACCATAGTAAAAGTTACATCGCACAATTTAGTCATCGTGGTGCTCAATCTCGTCAGCGACCAAGCTCAAGATATTCTCCTCGCCTGGCACGTTCTGAGGGAAGCGAGCATTGTAGCCGAGGACAGATCGGGCCTTCAAATAAGTTCGCGTAGGAATAGAAACCTTCCGAGTGGAGACGAACCACTTGACATTCTCACTACAGGGCGGTGTAGTAAGCGAGCCCGAGTATCTAAGATAACCAGAACCGTCAGCGGGCATCACTTTATTCTTGGCATGCTTAGTAGAACTTACGATTGGAAATCACCCTCGTTGAGAAGCGATACAATCTCGGACATTTTGAGAGACTTGATGTGAGTGGTTTGTCCTAGGGTCGCAATCTTATCCACCGAGTTGAGAACGGTAGTAACGACAGTGGATTTCGTAGCAGGGGTGTCTGTCTTGCCCTTGCGCGTCTCCCTGAATTTATACGAATCGGCCGCTCCGTCGTCGAGATCGATAAAGACACCGATGACAGCAAGTTTACCGTCTTCACTGGAGTGTACCATGTGCATCTCCATGGCTAGACTGGTGCCATTGTCGATGTGCTCGCTGGGCAGATGGAAGTGGAATTGCTTCAGGTGGTATGTCGTGTTTTCGATAGTGATTTTACCGCCGAGTCCTTCGGTGACTACCTCGACGGTACTTCCCAAGTTCTCGAACTCAGCGCCCTTGGTGAAGTTGGGGATCTCGATGTCTAGGTCTGAGGCGGGGATGATGTTGAATGAGCCGTCGGCGAGGTTGATGGGGGATTGGTGGTGGCCGGTTGCGCATAGTTCGTTGGCCTTGGGGTCTAAGTTGTACCAGTTTGCTGGGCCCTGTTGTATAAAGTCAGTACTGCATCGAGGTCTCTAAAGCTCTCGCTGTATAAGAGAGACTGAAGAAGAAGTCCAAGGGGATCGAGTGGCGTACATTGGCAGCAGAGTATCCAAACTTGGGAGCATGGATAACACCAGCTCTCCTATGAAGATGCGTTCCATACGCACACGACGCCTGGACCTGCGGCGCACAGGCAGCCAGAACAGCCAACAAAGATATCCAAGAAGTCATATTTAAAGACGCCAAAAGCTGGGGAAACTGATGAAACTCGAAAATAAAGTAAAAAACAAGCTTCTACAGATCTCAAATGCATGAAACCGAGAAACACTCTGCATTTAAGTATTTCTTCACCCTCATTCCTACAATCCCCGAAGGTAATATAAACCCAGGGTTATGATCCAGGGGTCTACAGGCTGGGGCTTACATCAACTGCAACGGTAGCTAGCTGACTGCCGCCAAAGTCACGCCACAATTGCTCCTACCGGCCAAGCCGAGGGCGGTGGATCTAAACGGGTGTGTTTATTCATCATTGCTTGGGCGGTAATCAGTATTGCTGAAGAAAATGAAATAAGCGTCGCCGGGTATACCCTGTCAAGTTAAGTCCGAGTGTCCGGTTGAAACTTGGGGGACTGCGCATTTGGGGTTAGAGGAGACCCTGAACTTGCCATTAGTCTGCATGAATCAATTATGCTTTTGGCCAGAACAATGTCTCAGAACTGCCGTACTTGATAGCGTTGCACTCGTAGTTTCTAGTTGTTTATCGGTCTTCGCCCCGAGTATCGTAACTCTGGATGATAAAATGACGTGTGCCATGTTATTATCTACGCCCGCAAAGCCCCGCGGAGTAAGCGCATTAAACTGGACATTTTCCATGGAGATGAAGAGCGAAACTTCACTGGCTGGAACAAAACCTTCAGAAAAACCGTTGCCAAGCGCCAGGGGGTAAGGGTAAGGGTCTGGGGGGCTCAGACGGGGCAGAGGTTCTGGACTCCTTGGCAGTGCACTGGCTGTAATCTGACACACGGCCTCGACCTGTGGCTTGAAAATGACTCGAGGGCGTGGAGAATGGTAATTTCATTTTCTTAAATCTCTCAACAATGGAGTTTAAGAAAGGATCATGAATAAGCTTAAGTTTTAAACGATGCTACCTTTCTCCATCCTGATCGAGTCAGGTGACTTGGCGATAGTGGATTCGCGATAACAGAACCCAATGGAATCATGACGACGACGATAAATCCGCTCAACCTCACTTACAGTACAATCTTATCCCAAACTCTATCACATCTGCCAAGACTTGAGTATTAAGCTCTCTTATAGTCTCCTTCCTATCCTGCACAACCCAGTCTAGCCTCAACTTACCGACAATTTGGCTGCTTATCCCACTTTATCCCTCGTCTAGCATTACCAATCACGGCAGTTGATACGACATACGCAAGCTTGTCATTTGTCATTTCCCCTTCGATTATATCTCGCGATCCCTCGAAACTCAATCTTGACATGGCTCCCTTGTACCAAAAGACCCTCGTGCTCGGTGCTTCATCCGGTATTGGAGAGGCCCTTGCCGCCAAGCTCATAGCCACAGGGACAAAGGTCATTGTCGTCGGTAGACGGAGTGATAAGCTTGAAGAGTTTGTGAAGAAATATGGAGAGGATAGTGCAAGGGCTGTTGTGTTTGACATCACGGACCTGAGTGGAATCAAAAACTTTGCCGAATCCATTACCCAGTCTGATCCAGATTTGGACTCTATCGTGTTTAGTTCAGGTATTCAACGAGGATTTAACTTTGCGAATCCTGAAACTCTGGATCTATCTGTTCTTGGCGACGAACTTACCACCAATTACACATCTGCCGTGCATCTCACCGCAGCATTCATCCCTCATCTCAAGAAACAGCCCCAAGGCCATCTAATCTACATCAGCGCCACGCTCGGTCTAATTCCCTCCATGATCCGAACACCAAACTACAATGCATCCAAGTCCGCTCTTCACACATTCATCCTCAACGTTCGAGAGCAACTTAAAGCCAGTGGAGTTGCTAATATCCGCATGGTTGAAGTTTTTCCGCCGGCTGTTCAGACGGAGTTGCATGATGAGAAGCATCAGCCTGATTTGGTGAACGGCGGAGAGATTGGAATGCCGCTTAGTGAGTTTACGGAGAGGATGTTCGAGGGGCTTGGTAGGGGTGATGAGCAGTTTGCTGTTGGACCGGGGGAGAGTCTGTTTAAGGAGGATGGGTTTGAGACGCAGAGGATGAAGCTTTATGAGGCGGGGAGGGAGTTTATCAACAAGTCCTTGGCTAAGTACCTTAAGAAGTAGGTGCATAGGATATTTCAGAACTGAAGAAAGTAGCATGTCTTCTCAGTGGCTATAGCGTGTAAGAGACTATCTGGAATCTTTACTGTAAGTATGCTAGTAGGAAGCCCGATTTTCCTGTATAGTTGCTTTTATATTCAAGCATAAACCTAATTCTTTCCCGCTCTGGTCTCTGCTACTATTTTGAGTATGCGAGATGTCTTAAAGGAAGTCTAGAACATCAGCCAAATTGGACTGACCAATATCTTTCCTCGGATTCGACTCACTTCATAGCTCATGCGCACTCCCCTCCATCTAGCCACATTCGGTGAGCTATATAAAATTTAAGTAAATATTTCGGATGAAGCCGGGCATCTATGAAACAGGACTGCATGATTTGCAAATCGCGCATCCTCAGCTGGCCCGTTCTCGTATGATATTCAAGCCACATAAGCATAGCCTCACATCCCTGTCCTGGCTTACCTCTCAACTACCTGACTGTCATGCTGATGTTCTAAAAAGGCTATGTAAGAAGCTAAAGAGGGAAGGTAAGCATGCGGATGGTGTGGCGAGGATTACTTCAGCTATAAGCAATAGGCTGGATTTGGAAACGCACGGCGCTAGATGTCAAAGCTGAAATCACATGCTATAAGCCACCATCAATAGTCTCATTCTTGAAGAGTTTTGCGCGTTTATGTAGATCAAATAGTTCAAATTAAATAAATTATCGTCGTATTCTTCATCAACTATGTTAACTATGCCACTTGTTGTCATGGCTTATAGTACTATGCCTCTGTAGATGCAACACTCTACATCACCACAGCGACGTGATCATCCATATACTTCCCAATATCTCCCAAGAAAAGAGAAGCAAGGACTGAAACCGCACCAAAGGCAATGCTCACATAATACACCCACTTGTATGCCTCAGCATAAGCAATCTGACCAGCCTGGATCACAATCTTATACAACGCCTCATTTCCCTTGATACCTGGTACCTCAGCAATCTCGTCCAGTAAAGAGATACTAGTCAGCCCGATGACTTCCCCGATGACTTCAGTTGAGGTGATGTTGCCATACTTGACCATGGCACCACCGATGTAGTGAATAGCAGCAGGTGTGAACTTGGCCACAAGGACATTGTAGTAGATGGTGTAGCCGATGCTGCCGCCAATGACGCGGATGCTTAGAGTAAGCGCTGCGATAGTCGCGATGAGATCATCGGGGCAGATGATTGTCGTGATGATACTTGCTGGGACGACGATTCCTCCAATACCCAGACCGGCCAGGACGAGAATTCCCCATAGGGTGGACATGTTGTCGGGTCTTGCAACAGACATGGCGCCACATCCAGCTGTCATCAGGATACTCGAGATAACCATGAGGGATCTGTTTGCACCCCTGAACACAGACAGGAGCCAGAGGACAATGCATGCACCGGCCATGATGCTGAAACCAACAGGAATACCTCGGATTCCGACTTGCACAGGGTCATGGCCGTACACGTTGAAAGCCTGCGTAGGCCAAAACATGAGGATAGAGAAGAAGTTGGCGCCCGAGATGAAGGTGATGATGAGTGTCAGGGTAAGAATCCTTGGTGCCTGGTTGATGCGGCGGGGAAACATGGGATACGGCGCAAAGAAGCCCTCCCAGACGACAAAAAGAACCACCAAAGCCGCTCCAAGAATCAGAGGAACAAGGACATGGGCCGACTTCCAGGGATACATATATCCACCCCACTGCAGTCCAGCCATGAACAAGATCATTCCAGCAATGCTGAGAAAACCGCCGACGAAATCAATGCGCTTCAAGATTTCACCTCGAGTCAGACCCTCAGAGTTGACGCGAGGCGGTGGGAAGTAGAACACCGCTGTCAAGACAAGACCGACGAAAGCCCAGAGTGCACAGAAGAGGCCGATGTATCGCCATGTCGAGTGTGCGGCGATGAGCTGTGCCCAGAGCACAGAGGGGCAGAAGGGCACGATTGTGAAGATCAGGATGGAGACGTACTTGCCACGCTGGGCAGTCGGGGCCATCTCAGATGTTGCTGCTAGGGCGGTGAGTTCGTTGATACCAGCTCCGATACCCGCCAAGACCATTCCACCTAAGTTACTAGTTAGCTTTGATCTGTAACGGAAGGGATGGAAGGCGTACCGATAAAGACGTTCATAGTGTGGGCGGTAGAACAGACAATCATTCCAAGGACAATAAACGACGCTCCGGAGAGTGCAACGTATCGACGACCGAACATATCCGATAGAGATCCCACAAACGGACAGACAGCTGCTAGCGACAGAAGGTTGGCTAGAACAAACCAGGTCCAACGATCATGTCCTCCGATGTCAGCATAGATGTACGGCGGGACACCTCCGAATAGATAGACTGGGATCTGGGAGCCTGTCCAGAGAAACGCTTGCGAAACGAGGGCCATGAATCGTCTTTTCGTCATCTGAGATACGAGTGTTAGTGTACTCGAATATCTGGGCGCGTGGTGCGTATACCTTTGCATTTTGACCGTCACCCGACTCATCCGCATGAGCCTGGAAGGCGTTCTTCTCCTGATATGCAACGGCAGCATGTTCAGTCTCTACATGAGTAGGCTTCTCGCTCTCAGAGTTCTGCCCACTGGCGTCCAATTGCGTCGGACCCATGGCGATGTCTTCAATGGGATACTACAACAAAATATCTGGTAGGGAGGGAAGTTGACTTGTTCAGTAGTATAAGGGAATGGAGTTATTTAAATTGCATATTGTTATGTTACACTGATCGACTGTTTATCCTACTTATACAGACTGCTCCGATCAAGGTGCCGAGGCATCCTGTCGTCAAACGAGGGGTCAGGATACGCTATTGAGAGTCTAGACTTGATTTAAACGACAGGAATTGATAAGGAGCCAGGGAGAGAGATAGTTTCCAGAGTTTCTGTGATGGCAAATGACCCTTACAAGTCATTTGTGATCGGGTCTTCGGCACCTTTAAGACGAATCTAGTCTAGCATCGGGAGATGGAACCCCCACTTGCAGGAAAGCCACGTCGTTCGATCTACCAATCGCAACTTGGTTCTTTTTAAGAATGATGCTTAATGTTGGAGAAGAAATAAGCAAGTTCACTTGACTTCGATGTCGGGAGTATCAGCAAGGCAGAATGAGAGCCTCGGACCTCAACATCTTGGTTCACTCACCCCGTGTCCTTAACCAGCCTGGCTTCTAGAATACCTTCAAGAGCAGCAAGAGTCCTTAGATTTCAGCGGGTTGCGACCACGGAGTATATCCCCGTTTCTGTCTTGGCGCCTTAATGCGACCTCGGCCCCGCGGACCTAAGCTGCTAACCCACGGGGTCGAGCGCGGGGAACCCTGCTTAGCTCAAGTAGCCCAAAAGCTTGCCTCGATTCCAAGCAGGGTTTCCCCGTGGTTTTAGTCCCTGGGCCTATGAAGTCTACGGGCCCGCAGAGAACAGCTTGCTATCTACCTATCCGTAGAGCTTAACGGACAACGCCACGAATGAGCACGCTAATGCGAGGGCCGAGCAATCCGAATACAGGATGTGCTATCTTACCGAGGGAGTCCCATGCGCACAAACTTGAGCTTGCGCGTTGATTAAGTCTAATGGTGGTAATTAAACGAAGCGCGGAACGAGGAATAGTTGGTTAATGCTTGGCAGGTCTTGGACCGAGTCCTTGGCAAGTCTTAACAGTAACTTATAATACTTTCTTGCTTTTGATATGTACACGTAGATTTTATTATGTTATTGATTCCCCTTTGCCACCAATCTTTCCAGGGAGACAGCTATCATACACATATAGTACTATCTAATTTCGCAGATAGCATAGAGGCTTGCAACTTCAGGACACCTTGTCATTAGGTAGGATGGGTCGTGTGCTCGTTCTCGTCTAGACTATACTTTAGCACTGTTTAAAAGTACAGCTGAATAACAAGCGCAAGTTAGAGCTCTGCGGGGATTGAGGTTTGTCTCGGAAGATGTCCGTGGGCCTTATTGAAGAGTGTAAGCTCTGTTTTGATAAGTTCTCAGCCACGGATCTCAACTGTAAATAGCACATCTGGATTGTAGCCAGCAACGAGTCATTTAAAAGAAGAAGAGCAACTAGTTGTACTCGGGAACAATGTGCTACCGGATATGCCGCCAGTGTATTTACATATCTGCTCTTCACATCTCGCCACTCCGGCCCTCCCGACCGCTGGCTGATAACACGATATCTCATTTCTGCTCCTACCGCTCTGCATATCAAGATGGTGTTAGCGGAGCACCTATTCCCACGAGAGAGGTACCCACTACCCGGTGACAATATATTCCAGGGACTGAACCCCATTTGAGCTAAAGGCCCGGTTCGCAAACTATCGGAAGCTTTGTTGCAGAGGTGTCAGGCGACCATGCCCGGGAAAGTATCCTCACCGCTGATGATCAGGGACGGTCACAACGCAAGAACCTAGGCAGAGGCAAAAGATATATGTGTTTCACCAAACTCCGATATATTAGATTCAATTCATTGTTGCTCTAGGTAAGTTGTAGTAATTAGAAGTTGAGAGATGGATAAAAGTAACCCGGCTAGGGACTAACTGCATTATCTGATTGTGTCACATACATTTATTCCCAAACCTTGGTCAAGCTACAGGTCTTGAATTTGACAGACAAATACAAATTAGGTACAAACGCTACCCCGCGTTGAATTGCTAAAATTAAATTACCAAAGTCGAGGTGAACATCCTGGCGCTAAGTCATTTGACTTGATTCGTCGGTGCCGCCAACCCTGAATCTATCGTTATGAACCATGTTTCTTTATTTAGCCCTGATGGATTCTGATTAGCCGCAGGGCTATCAGCTGGCTATCAAAATCTGGTGGAGATTGATGGCCCTGAAAATGGCTGTTAGGTTGTAGATGCAGTAAGCAGAGCTTTTGAGGCATTGATATCGTACTTACGTGAAACTACCAAATCATCATTTGGTAATATACCAGAACTGCGAGGACTAAGAGCAAGTTACCATCGCATAAAGGCAAAGCTTTACGAAGTGTGTAACAATGTTCAATGATGAGAAGGCCAGTCAGCCTCAGCTGAGACAATTTATCCACTTGAGGTTGTGCCAAGACAGAGTTGGGCGCTTATGGCCACGGTGAGGCGTCCTGGTGGACAAGGCATGCCATATCAAATATATTCTAGACGTCGTCGTGTCATTAAATCCTCACTTACGACAAACGACTACACAGTTTAGTCTAATATCAAGTATGCCTCTTGAGCTTCACCTTGAGTCTGACAGAGCTATTGTTAGCTCAGACGACAACAATTGGATCCAATATATTCACAACGACTTTGATGACTCAGATGTCGACTCAATCGAAGAGATATTTGAGAAACTCGGAAAGTTCAATATCCTCGGCCTACTAAACCTGGCAATACGCCTACGCGACATCTCTGGTTCGCTCAAGGGCCGCATCTCGTCTGCTCTCACAAATCTCGGCCTTCACAAGCCACGCGTCTCGATGGATCAAGAAGGAAGATGTACCAGATGTGGCGATATGCATGGGATTATGTCATATTTATATGAGATGGAAATGTCATCTAAGGCAGGGTGTCCATCATGCCACATCTTGGCCACAGGTATACGACTGTATTTGAAGAACGAGAAATCATTTCGGAGTGGAAGGTTAATCGTTATGAAGGACTGGAATACAGGCTGCGCAGGGAGACAGTTTATACAAACTAATGTTAGGTCAGCGGCGATGCCAGGGGCGTTGGGAGTGAGTGTCTTTTTAGATGGCGGAGGAGATTTGAGGCATCTGTTTACAGACGCAAGGGATGTGCCTAATAAGTTTGTGGGCGAGTTGAACTTCTTTGGCCTTCATGGTGAGTCCTTCTGGTTGCGATTCAAAACAAAGCATAAGAGTTGCTGATGTGCACAGGGTCCCCTACATCGTGGGATTCAGTTGGCGTGGCGGCTGAGATCTCTGGCGACACCTCGTCAGACGCTGCATATGAATGGTTTCGAAACCAACTCGACCATTGTTTTCAAAATCATCGGCTGTGTAAAGAATCCAATGTCGCCAAGTTACCCCCTCGAGTCCTGGATCTTGGTCCGTCCGGTACCGCAGAGCTCGACAATGATATTAAGCTCGTGTCCTCCCTGGGTCAGCAGGATCGCTACGTGTGTCTGAGCTATTGCTGGGGCGGTACTATTGACATTCGATTGCTTCGAAATAGATACAAAAGATATCTCCGTAGAATACCGTGGGATATTCTTCCCCAAGGATATCGAGACGCCATCCAGCTAACACGCAAATTGGGTGTTCGCTACGTCTGGATCGACTCACTATGTATTGTCCAGGACAATGAAGATGACTGGCGGCAACAAGCCTCGCTCATGGCACAGATATTTCGAAATGCCTACGTCACTATCGCAGCTACAAAGTCGCGGAATCCCAACGATGGCTACTTTTCTGTTAGCCCATCCAAGTTCATCGCCACCAGAATGGAGTATGAAGCACAAAACGGAGAGATCCGACACGCATATGTTCGACAAACGATCCCGCACTTCTTCTCATCAACGGTTTCACCGGATAGTGACTTTACGAAAGGCAATTTCCCTCTCTTATCTCGAGGATGGGTTTTTCAGGAAAGACTGTTATCTCCCAGAATACTACATCTAGGAGATGTGGAGATGGCTTGGGAGTGTAACGAGAGCTGCGCTTGTGAATGCATTGGAGAAACAAAAATTTATGAGTCAGAGCCGAGGTGGACTCACACAAAAGGCGGGTACACAAGGAGAATGGCGGAAGCGAAAAGCGAAAAGGATGTCCAGCCAGAATGGAGAAGTATCGTGGAACACTACACCAAGACTACCTTGACATATCGGAAGGATGTCCTTGCAGCGATATCAGGTGTAGTAAGAGACATGAAACGGCACAGAAGCGATAGATACCTTGCTGGTGTGTGGGAAGACAGCGTGTTGGAAGATCTAGCATGGATTTCGTGTGATGGGACGAAAGCCAGGCCCAATGAGTGGAACGCTCCATCGTGGTCGTGGGCATCTGTTACGGTGCCGGTGAAGTTTCCAAATCGGCGGACATTCCTGGACGGCAAATACATCCAGGATATGGAATTCCTGGAGCATAGAACACGGTTCGTCGAAGCTAGGATTACCCCTGTGGGACAAGATGAAACTGCGCAACTGAGTGCTGCGCATATGGTACTTGTTGGGCCCATGATTTCTGCCAAGCTCGATGAGGACCCGGATATCTTGAGCCAAAGACAGCTTTATCTGGCAATCAACGAAGCCAGAAGCCTAGTCTTCGCGCCGGACTATGACCTAAGGAGAGAAGGTCCAAGCTGTGTGCCCATGGGAACTACGATATATATCCTGCACTTGTGCCAGGAGCCAAAGTTCAACGATAAAAAACGAAGGGACACAACCAGACAAACTTTCTCGCTGGTCCTTAGAAGATTACATGGAGTTAACGGTAGTGACAGCCAAATGGTTCATTCGAGCAAAGAGCCTACAGACGGCACGTACGAGAGAATAGGCATCGTGATTCAAGGCCCGGATCTGGAATACCCGGAAGGATATGTTGCGGCACATGGAGTGGATTGCGTGGTGAAACTCGTGTAAGACTTTCTTGTTTTGTTCATTCCATTGAGTTCCTACATACCAATTTAGTTCAATTTTATATCTGTTGTCCAGTTGCTTGTGCCATGATAACATGTTTGTTGATGATAGCTTGTAGCTAGATCAATGGGATGCACGGAGGTTCGTATTTCTAGAGCGATAGAATAAGACTGCTCCGCATGTATAAACTGCCATGGTCTATCCGCCACGTCATGTTCAATGGACTTCGTGTTCTCAAATGAGCAGCAGCCTCATCAGCTCCGAAGGCGAACCTAAACTAAATTCTCTCTGGATCTAAGCTCTCAGCCACAAGTCTCAATTGTAAGTAACATACCTGACATACTGTAGGAGAACGCGGTATATGCAGAGAAAAACGCATGGATAGATTATATTTAGTTCAGATTGTACATAACCTGTTGTCCAAGTTCAGACTTGGGAAGGGAGGGATGGAAAGAGTTGGATGGATATGTAGGCCACTGTTCAGAAAGGTCGGCGCGTGGGTTGAGGTTTGAGGTGGCGCTGTGAGAGGGCGCATGGCATTCGATAGTGGTGTAGATAAAGGCTTTAGTCGCTTGGCAAAGACTGTTTTGTTTCTCTTGTCAGATTAACAATACTCTCTAGCAGTATTCTCAAGCTGACATGCTGCTAGTGTTCCACACGGGTCGCGACATGTTCCCAGAACTGGAGAGATGGCGTCGGACCGCATACACTAATGAAAAGCTCGTCGAGTCCCTTGAAGCAATCAATCACCTCGCTGATATTGGTAACTTTACTCGTCGCGTTATCGTGGGGCGTATCCATAGAAGCCCAAAAGTCCCAGAGTCTTGAGCTGAAGTGGCGTTTGCGATTCCATCATGTTGAATAGGAAGGTTCTCCAGTACGTACAACAGGAGCCTCAGAGCACTGGAGCTAAAGGGAGAGGCTATGACTTGTATACCAGTATTCTCATCTGTCAGAGGGACCCTGGTGAGATTTAACCTTCGCAACTTCGGAAAATATGTCTGCTCAGTTGCTTCCGAGGTAGTCACCCCGAGACCGCACATCTGCCTAGCAAGCATAGTGCTCGCTGGTATGTCATTATATGCTTCAGGGCTGTCCTCGTGATGAATGGTCGTGGATTCAAGGTTCTCTCGATCTAGGGACCAGCCCTGAAGCTCCAATTCCAGCTCCTCCAACTGCATCGCATTGGCCTTGATAAGGCTAGCAATATTGTCAAAGTGACAATCATAGGTGCTTTCCAGCTGAGTCGTTGAAGGTTACGAAAAGTCGAGATATGTATGTCAGATGTTTGACTCCAGCGGTTGAATCTGCTACAGAAAGGGTCTGTGACGAAACTAAGGCTCTGGATGGAGGGATGCTTGAGACTCAGAATTTCGAGAATCTCAGAGGGTATACACGATACATAGTTTCAACTTGGATCTGTTAGCAATGCACTCTTATAAGTATACCTCATACCTGAACGATTCGAGTTGCCCGTCGTTGAAACGATTAAGCAATATCACAGCCCTCTGTGCGACACACTCAAACTTTACCCTCACGAGTTTCCTACCCTCTAACCCAAAACTATCGCCCTTGGTCTCCTAAGTATACTGATGAAGAAGAGCCTTCTCGGTTCATTTGTCATGTATCCATGTTAGTCACCTGCATAGATACATCTCTTCGAGTCTGCGTCGACACCAACTTCAAAACGAAGTTCTTTCGTATACTGAAGACAAGGCTGCGGTGGTCTATAAGGGCTTATAAAATGTTGCTCGCTCACGGAATATGGCTGAATAGTCAGGGAGTGCCAGAGTTGGTGAAGGGTTAGTTTGTGTAGCCATTTTGCCGTCAGCGAGAGCTGTTAGAGGTCAATGTCGACCAGCTATTATTCTTAGCCCAGTATTGATATACATCAGTAAGTTAAATACCTTGTCACAAATATTCTCAAAGATTTCTGATGGGAGAGTTGCTAGCATTGCGGCAGGCGTGTCTTATCAAATAATAATAGCTCTGAGAGCCGTCATGAACGGGCAGCGAGGAGCAAAAGGCCTAATATCTAAAGACTGATAACCACCTTGACCATCGTGCGCATCCTCCACATATTAAAAGATCAAGTGTGTAAGCACATTCTTATCTCAGCTCTTAAGACCCGTTAAGATTAATTAATTTAACTGGATCTTATCATTAAAGGGCATTGCTCCCATTTGCCTAATGTCTAGAGATATACTAAGTAGCACAAATGACACAAGAAGCATAACGGAAATGGGTCGCAAGAATGACACATAAGATGAGAATTGCAAGCATGGAGTAAAGACTAATATTAGCTGGAATAAAATAAAGGGCAAAAAATGCAAAAAAGAATTTGCGCTCCCCGAAACCTGGATCGAACAAGTGACCTTTCGGTGTCAGATTAACAATTACAGCCGAACGCTCTTCCAGCTGAGCTATTCGGGGAGATCTCCGAAGCGGAGGAATAGCTATTTGTAACAGCAGAGCCACAAGTCTTAGTATATATAGGTAAGGCAAATTTTAATCACTCATGTTACTGTCGCCCATCCACGCGTAATTGTCTTCACAGGCACAATGAAATCTACACCACAGAGTACCGTGAACCTTAGATCTTTATCTTTTATAAGTATTAATTTTATAACTTGATTCCTATTCTGTTCTTTGCCTTCTCTACCTCCTATTAATGCCAAAGCGCTGGCAAATAATTTTAATGCCTGATCATCGAACTACCCTGGGTATCATTATGAATTATTTTCTGTCGCTCCAATGACTTTTGATCGTCTCTAAATGCTCTTTTATGGAAGGACTGTCTTCACTCTCGCCACCAACCTCCATCTTCGACCTTATCCTCCCAACAAGCAAGTCGCGTGCAATCTTTGGCGACGCAAGCGATAATTCTTCATCAAGTTTTGCCTGGCTGATCACTTTGCCGTTGCAAAGCTCCTTGACAAGACTATCAACCAGATGCTGACAATTATTCGATAGTAATTTGTACCGCGGATTGAGTCCGATGTGATGTTGTCCTAACCAAACGTTAAAGCTTGTCACACCGCAGTTTTGTGTGACTTACCTATCGCTTGAATCTCTTCATGCGTCTTGGTCGTCTCCCCAATGTAATAGCACGAACTCCACGTCTCAACAAACTCCTCTGTGATGACCGCCACCCTGAAGTAATTCTTCCCCAACATCGTCAACTCCAACCGATCACTCATCAAATCGTAGCAATAGCACTTCCCAAGCCCTCTATCGATAACGCACACCGCCCAGTGACTCACGCTATTCAGACTCATGCCAACATGTCTCGCTAACAATTTATAGCTTGATTGTGAGACTTCAAGTACGCCAAAGGAGATGGGCGTTGTGACGAGGAAGACGGCTCTTTGAGTTTCGCGCGGGTTACATTTTAGAGGTGCCATTTCGAGGGCTGAGTCCCCTGTGACTTTACTCGTGACGAGAGATAAAAATTCATTCCGTTGACGGATTTCTTCAGCGTGTTCCGCAAGCCATGCCTCCTCTGCCTGTCGTCTCTTTCTCTCGTCCCTATTCACAATCAGTAACTTGATTCCGCTAGTGGAGCATTTCAGAATTCACCATTTTTTAGAGAGGTTCTGATAAACAGCCTCACCAGCTGCCGCGAGCTTGTTCAGGGCATTCAGTCCCATTTTCTGCTATAACACTACCATACCGTGGTAACTTGTCGAATTATCGTGCAAAAAAGTCGGAAATATTGATGATGAGGTTAATGGGCTGAGGAGCGCGATGTTTTTAGTAGAAAGGCTGGGGCGGTAAAATTCACAGCCACGCGGATATGCCGGTCAACTGAAGTGGTACCCACGCTTGGCATTATGCGCCTCTTTTGCGCTGCAGCTGATGACGCATGACTAGGCTGAAAGACGACATGACATTTAGATAGGGCTGTCTTTGAGGCGCAGTCATGATCTGCATTCTTTATGGCTTTTATTTATTCTTCTATCAATGACTGGCGATTGGCGCTTCATTCTAGCAACAGAGGAATCGCGCGCCCGATATCGCCTTGAATACAAGTGCTCAGACCCTCATCTTCCTGCTCCCATTGCACCATCGCCTCTGGGCCCATGCCAACACGAATGAGCTTGACTCGCCCGTCGCTTCGCATCACCAAATCTTCGTTCGGCCATCGCAAAACACCTGGAGTATTCATACCAACGCCGAGTTCCAGAATCACCAGATTCTTCTTTTCTCGTAGAACCCGAGATTTCCATGCTTTCCATTGAGCTTCGCCTTCTTTGAAAGGCGCCTGATTGAACCACGAACCTGCTCGAACGCAGATGCTCATCTTTGAGCCGCAGAACCTACACAACGGGATCTTGCTCGAATCTAATAGCTTTTGCGTCGCCTTATCGATGTGGGGCATGGCATCAGCTACAAGAGGAGCCGATGGCACGACAGCGTCAACTCTGCAGTTATTCAGGCACTGCAAATACCCATACGAGCCTTGTGGTGTAGAAAGTTGCTCCTTTGGCCACCCGTTCGCAAGGAATAGTCCATCGGCATTCGACGTGCGCACAAAAGTGTCTTGCCCAAAACTCTTCAGCCATGGGATCAAAGTCTGGTAAGTCGGCGTGTTGGACCAGTTGGCCACCATGTTTAAATGAGTGAAGAAATATCCCCAGCGATGCTCCTCCGAAGGCCAGTCGTTAAAGCCAAAAACGCTATATAGCGACGTCAAACCGAGCTTGAGACAGCCCGGGAAGTTCCGCTTGAAGAGGTCTCGAGAGTGGTAGTCCAGGCCTTCTGCGGCTGATAGACCTGCGCCTGCTGTGATGAGGACAGCGTCTGCTGAGGCGAGCCAGTCGCGCGCCAAGCTGAGAGAGCCGTGTGGAAGGCTCTTGGTAAGTGTGAGTGTTTTTGTCGGGGAAGGTCCAAGAAGTTTCGAGTAGATCTCGGTGTCCGATTCAGTGAACGTGTTGAAAATAACATCTGTAATCATCGTTGACGGATGCTCCTGAAGCCAAGACGTGACGGTTGACACTGCGATTTCAGCTGCCTCATCCGCTGGAAATGCAAACAAGCCTGTCGAGATGCAGCAAAGAGCAACTGACTTGCTGCCATCCTCCTCACACGATAAAGGTTCCAGCGCTTCAAGAATCGACTCATAGCACTTCGACAGTTGCCGCCTCTCAGTCTCAGTAGGCGAGGCACCTCTCTTGAGCTGTGGCCCAACAGTGTGCATCACTGAAGAAGCGAAGAGCGCATGACCTCTAGTAACAAGCACTTCCCCAGGCTGAAGCTGCTTTCCTCTGGCTTGCATCCGCTGGAAGCACTCCTCCCGTAGCCGCGGTCCTGCCTCAGCATGGATGATGTTATCGATACATCGATGAGTTGGTTGGAAACATCCCAGGCCCTGGCTGTTGGCGGCGTTGGTAATAGCTGTAACGCCAGTCAAAGTCGTGATGTCGCCTCTCCAGAGATGAACCTTGGTTGCTCGATGTTCATCATGCTGAAGCATCCGCGATGGTAAGAGTGAGGAAATGGGAGTAACTATTTTGTGCTGGTGAAGCCGTGCGAGGATGGTATCGATATCTTGAAGTAGATCCTCTGGCAGAAGCGGTAAAGGCGGTCGCACGCATAAACATTCTCGAAGCAGTGATATATTTGATGCTGTCTCAAGATGGCTTAAGTGGTGCTTGTAATGCTGCAAGTTCTCGTCGTCTGTAAGAAAACTTGATCCATTCTCTATCACATCGTCTATGAGACGTGTAAGAGTAGTGTCCAAGACGGAGGCGGTTCCTGTGCGGGTTGTTCTCATGATGACTATGTCCGACTATAGGTAATTTAGACTTTGACCAAAAGTAACTCTGGAATAAGCAGGAGAGGACAATATATAGTATCGCAACTGTATGGTGGGAAAGGAATAAGCAGCACTGACAAATTTGATCCTTTTATGAGGTTTGTTTATCCCACTCGGCTGATGTGGGATACCCGAGTGGGATAGACCGCGCTGAGTGTTGAGACCGAAGACTCTACCCTATTAAAACCTTTGGGAGGTATTAAGAAAAATCCTTTACCGTAAAGTGATTCGTTGAAAAACATTTAGCCAAAAGCTGACGACAATGCTCTTAATCTCCTTCGCTGGGAACCGTATGACAATTAACTAGGCATGCCTCCTCCCTGAGATCGTCGAGTCTGTATTCACTGAACTGCGGGAGAACAAGTCAAGCCAGAGACCCGAGGACACCAATATTCATCTAACTCTCAGTTTGGGTTAGCTCGTGGCTTTAAATGCCCGAACCAAGAGGGTTGGATCAACGAAATTACAGAGAATGCGTTGACTTACCTTCGTAGCTCTTGTGAGATTTCGTCCTGAAACGCACACATGATTGCCATCTTGCCAGTCCTCTTCTAGAAGATTGCGTTTCGCTTCTCCAGTAGCTGCAGTGTAGTTTAAGTGAGTGAATCCAGGTCTAGCTCTCAAGATGGATCCTACGTCGATAAAGCGTCCGCGTCAGGGATATTTTTCTTACCAGCTGCGTGCTTCGAAGCTGAAAACGCTAAGAGAGTCGCCAAGTAAAGATTCAGGATAGAGAAATCTAGCCTGATCGTTACAATATGATCGCATAAGTGTAACTGATGTATAGTTGGAATTTTCGTGAACGTTGTTTTCTCTTTTCCTAAGCATCACGTCGCCTGCGAGACCGGTGGGCAGTTCGCGTTGCATAGTTCCATCAGAAGTCACTTGCCACAGCCTGCCAGCCTTTGATTGTTTTTTGATAAAGCATTGAATCTTTAGGGGAGGACCTCGCGTGCACTGCGAGTCGGTTGATCGGATTCGTTGGCGTTCCGGGAAGCCTCGTAAAGGACAACGCCGTTGTAAGTGACAAATGACTGCGCCCGTTTTTCTTGTTTAATAGTTGTAGAAGTGGCAAGAGGGAAAACGTAACGAAAACATTCTAGAACACGAAAAACGGCGGAACTGCGGAGTACCCGGGGATCTTATACACAAAACTTCCGCGGAGGGTTTCTACATTTTAGTCAGGAGTGGAGGGAACCCAGCAGAGACTATACAAGAGCGGCACAACCTTTTACCTACCACCTTACCCTCTTCAGGTTAAGTATAATCGTCCGACTCGCAATGATGAGTAAACAGGTAGTTATTACTTTGACTTCCAAACATGATTGGAGCATTACTGTGATGGCCGTAATCCCAAAGCAATTATTAATAGTCCGATACGAAATATAAATCTGCGAACCCGTCGCAATATGTCGATGGTGCCACCTTAAACTCGTGCTTCAACTATTTGCTCTGCCGCCATGTCGTCTGCTCACAAGCTCACACCCACCGAGCACTTCAACAAGACTGCAGAAAAGTACGAGGCCGCTACTGGCGGAGCTACCCGTGAACTCGCCCATCATGCCATCTCCTCCATCACGGCCCTAAGGCCGCTGACATCCGAGTCCAAGATCCTCGACAATGCTTGTGGCACCGGCATCGTCACTGACATCATCCTCAAGTCCGGCAATCAGCCTGAAATCCACGCCGTCGATGTTGCGGAGAACATGGTTAGCATCGCTAGGCACCGGTTCTCCTCTCATCCCAACGTCCAAACGGCTGTCATGAGCGGCGAGGAACTCTCCTTCCCTGATGACACCTTCACCCACTCCATTACGAACCTTGGCCTCATGTACTTCACCGACGCGGAAAAGGGCGCCCGAGAGATAGCGCGTACACTTCATCCCGAGGGAGTGGCCGTCGTCACAGGCTGGACCGTGATGGGACATATCAAGATCATTCAGGAGGTTCAGGCGCAGATACACCCGGACGATACGCCGTTCAAGCCGCCTGTTCCAGACATCTGGCTCGACCCTGAGCATACAAAGGCCGTGCTGTTAAGTGCCGGGCTCGATGTGCATACCAGCACTGCAGTTGACGTGCATCTGGGCGGCGAAACGGCCAACGGAGTCGCTGATCTTTTAACCCACGGGTTCGGCTCGAAAGTCTTTAATTCTTGGAGTGAGGAAGAAAAGAAGAGGGCCGCTGAGATGATAAAGAAGATTGTGCGGGCGCGAGCGGTTCCATTTACTAGACCCTCGGGCTCTGGTGTTGGTATCAAGGCGACAGGAACTATCTTTGTCGCGCGTAAGCGATCTGGCCGTGTATTGGCTCCATGAGTTCATTGCTAATTAGAGCGGTTATCCCCTGAAACCGCCACAAATCTATTCGATAGTTCGTATAAAGTGCTACAGATTCGGCCAATTTATATTGATACCTCGTGCCCAGAAACCCAGTTCGGCTTCTGTGGATGTTATCCAAGTGTCACGGTTGTTCCCATAGACCCGAAAACTCAACGACTAATACTCGTCCCTGGCCGTCACTCAGGCTTCCCTGTCCTCGTCCTCTGTGACCAGCCCTCCAGACGTAATGCGGTATCATTTCTGTTTCTGTTCATGTTTGTTGAGAGGCGAGACGTACGTCCAACGCCAGAATGCTTGCGCGCAGAAACAAATCTAATAATGATAACCATTTTTATCTCAACCAAGAATAGTACCACGGGAAAAGACCTACAGAGTACTCAGTGCGCCAACCAGAATGGTCAAGAAATCCCCAAAGTCTCCCTCTAGGTGACCTTCAATATCGTTCGTCACAAGACTAGCCCAATACAACACAACATAGGTACTCTTGTGGAAAACTATATTATACCGAATACATGGCACATGATCTATCTCCAATCAGGAAAATACATGCCTCACGCCAACGGAGTAAGCTACACTGATGCTCGGAGGGCCCGCTTGGGGAGAATCACTGAATCGAGTTCCATGCACTCTAAGTGATTCTCATACTGTTCTATAATCCAGTCGGTGCTTCCCTTGGCCACAGTAGCAAGATCTTCTCCAGATAGGTCAAATTCAACAGACTCCAAGTCGACAGCCATAATCTTGTCCTTTCCCTGGTCAGTCACCAGATGAAAGTTATCAAGCTTCATATCATCATGGTAAGCTCCATGATCAGCAAGGGATGTGAAAGTTTGATCTAATAATAATCGAAGGTCTCGTTTCTCGAGTACTGCGCCTTCAGGAGTGGCAAGGCATTCTCCTCCAATGTCCGAAAGAATCAGAGTGCGAATATTATTGTACTGAATCATGCCGAAGAAGCGAGGTATGAAGTTACCCTGAAGAGGTTGAAGTTTGTGATATGCTTCAAGTTCCTTGTCAAACTCCTCTTCCCAATTTGGCTTCTGGGATTTTAGAACAATTCTCGTTGGTAAGAACCACTCTGGGAATTTATTTTGCAGCCATGGGCCGGTTACTCCAGATATGACCCAGAATAAGGATTGAAGTGCCTGATCAAAACAGCTTCTCATAACTCGCAGACGCAAGACATTGGGATGCACGTCGTCTGAAGATTCGCCGGTAGCTGTGATAGTCCTCGTACCAAATCGAAAACGCTTGAATTCAATTTTGTTAGCGAACCGACTGGCCTTGGAGCATTTAGCGAGACTTACAATGGTTTCTGCTTTTCTAATCCCGGCAGTTTCTATGCCATGGGATTGGGCAGTTGGTAATTGACCTGAATCCTCCATTATGCGGAAACGCTGGGATTGTACGGAGCAAGAGCGGTAATGTTGTGTCTTGAGGTCAAATTTCAGGAGTTGACAGCAAACCAACTGTCGAAATATGCACGTGCCATCAGTGGCTGAGTAACCAACAGTTCCTAGGGTGAATGGGGCTACCAGGCAGAAGCTCCACTGCTGGGGCGCGTGCCCAATGAAATCGTCCTTCCGAATGTCCTTATGCACGTTGGTCAACGTCTTGTTAAAAGACCGGCCATCAAGCGGCAAAAGACATGTAGCAATTGGTGATTTTATTTAGCTTCTATTTGACCCATAAATGAGCCTTTTTAACCGCCGGCATCCGTGTTTATTTGTTGTGTTGCTTTAGGGAGTAAGAAAACTTCTAACCCTCAGTTTAAGTCCCTAAAATAAACTAATCAAAATACCTTCTAAGTCTATACAAGTTCACAGAGACATTTTTGTCACTACCTAGATAGAGATGCCTTGAGTTCTTTTGCTCCCTTGTGTGCCATTTTTAACACACCCTTGCACCGGGCGGCTATGGCATACTCCATATTTGTATAAATATCATGGCCAGAGCCGAAAAGAAACCTGGGACAACACAGACCCTTTCTTCTACACTTGCCCTTTCATATCCCTCCATTTCTCCCCCCATTACATTACCATTTGCAATCATGTCCTATTCAGCAGAAGAACTTATCCAGCAGCACCCTGCCAACGTGGTGGCCAATCCCGGGTACAAGACCACATCCGATAAAGCCTGGGCCCACGATTACAACCCTATAAAAACAACAACTGTGCACACCATTATAAGGAATGGTATTACGGATGCCAACTTTGAGGATGCCTTCATGCGTCTGGAGGATGACGACGCCTTACGCTTTCGTCAGCCAGCTGTCACGACAAATCAACGACACTGGAGACTGGAGACCGAGGCAGACTGCGAGAATTGGTTCAACACTGAGATAACAAACGTCGTCCTTTCTGCGTGGCATGATTATCCACCGCTTATGCAGACCTCTCACACGAAGCCGCTTTCGGAAGAAAACATATCTGAAAATGTAGACTGTACATTTTCTGTAAAGTATGGTCAGAAACGATACACAGTGGCCATTGGCGAATTTAAGCGTAACCTCATTGACCCGCAACAATGGCAAAGCGGCTCCATAACCAGGAGTGGACAAAGGAGTCTTTCACAAGAGCTCAGAGGGTAGGCATCCCACTCCAGATTTTATTCCAGGTTCCATACTAATCAACAACAGATACGCAAGCAAATACCAGTGCCCTCAGGTCTTTTGCTTTGACGGATCTAGATTGATCCTCCTACAATTTCGAGCTTACAGAGTTGATGACATCAAGAGCGAGACGTGTCCGATTGACTGCTGGGTGATCCCCGTGAAGTAGGTACCTAGGAATATCCCCTTGAATCATACGGCGAAAGGTTTAACGTGTTATAATCTTAGAAATACGTCATGCAGCCTCAGGTATGCACTGTATCGCCTCTTAGCTCAAGGATGGAGGCGCTGCCAGGCAGAAATGAGTACAGTCTATTCCATAGGTCGGTTTCCAATGTCCTCGCGGGAGTATTATACTGGTTTGCCGATCTGGAACGCCAATGGTCAAAGGCAGAAATCTCATCCGTCTGGCTACCAGCGTAGCGTTGACCAAGCAACTGGGGCATTGATGTGGTCTAATGCTGTTTATGGGGCCGAGTGGGAGACTGGTCCCTTTTGGTAAGAGCAGAGTTATTAAAGGATTTAGGAAAACTGAGCAAAGCTTAAGAGAGTTTAGAGAAGCTTAGTATACCTTTGTATAAAGTAGTATAATTTTTGGTTAGTTTATTTAAGCGTCCTGTGGAGATCTGAAGTCCAGTTCGTAAAATTGCTGATAAAAGTCCTTCCAACGTCTTTATATTATCACAAGTTCCCCGCTGGCGCTATGGGTTTTAATAGTATCTTTATCTCCACGAATGCTACATAGCATGGATCATGCTGCTGGTCAAACGGTGAAGATCGCTCAAGATCTAACGCTATTCTCCAATCGTTCTTAGGCCAGGTGCCAATAACAGACCAAACCTCACTCAACCACTCCGTCTCTCCCTTTCCGGCCATCGTGACATCCCAAGCCCTAAACCCCCAAGTCAGAATTGACAAACCTCCATTATCGTAGAAAGACTTACCATCTATCCTTGTCTGCAGTCAATGTTGCCCCACTGGTTCTTAGTAGCCCAGTACCAAGAATCCATGACCGATCGTGCCTCACAACCACTTCCAGTAGTAAACGCCCAAACGAGCGAAGAGCCGCTGTTATCGTAGCCACAGTACTGGTCGCTCACACCAGCACACTCAGGGTATTGGCCGAGATTATTCCAGAGATTGCCGCAGACGGCATCGGCATTGGGAACCCAGGAGTTGGACCAGGCTTCGTAGCGACGGGACCAGTCGTTGGTGACCTGGTTGGTGCAGCGCTCGTTGGCGTGAACGTGATCGGTCACGAGAGCGGCGAGGAAGATTGCTGAGATGCCGGTGAAACGCATGATGAAGAGTTATTTGGTGGCTGTTTGGATAGGTTGGTTTGAGTTGGTTGATTGGAGATGTTGTAAAAGACTGAAGAGAATGTGACTGAGTGACGATCTATTTTTAAGAGGAGGAGTGGAACGATATTTATATATCATGGGATTATCAAGAAAGAAGATAGAACGCAGAATTGAGTTGCTTGGTGTGTCATTTACAGCTATGACCTGTGGCTGAAAGCTTGTGCCCCCCGCATAATAGCAAACCCATGCAAAGGCAAAGTCGGTGAGATGCTTAGACCTTCGTGATTTCCACTGCCGCATTAAAAATAAAACCTTGGCTGAAACTTATTTTCACCGTCTGCAAGTTGGGCATTAAAAAGCAATTACCTGATTTCTTAGCCTTCGGGGTAGTATCCGAGCGAGTTCTAAATTTAATCCACAACTGCCGGTAGTCATCTGAGCGGCAGTTACTACTTGTGAAGGTTTCGTACTTATGGTTTTATTTGCTTATGTTTGAGTTGTCGCCTTGATTTCAATTGTTCCGCTTCATCCGAAGACAATGTCCCTAGAGTGTTGAGATCAGGTAACTCGGGCCACTGGAATACTTACGGCAAATTCGTTCAGTCATAGCCTGAGTTTGACGGTTTAAAGTATAAATGTTGCTCTCGGAATGAGGATCTACAGAAGCTCGTAATCTATACCACAAAGTAAAAGCTAGGTAACGTTTCATGTCCGGAATCTCCGGTCTTGTTAATCTCAGCGATCGGTGGTGTAATGGGATATGATAGAATGGTATGATTCGCTATGCAGTCTCATCTATAACAACAAAAGAACATCCCTCTCCGAGTACCTAGACACTGCCGAATAGCAAAAATGCTAACTATATAAAGATTGAGTAAAGTTGGCCATGATCCTCTTCTTCCGGTTCCGAAAATGTATGATAGTAGCCATCTGGCCGATCCCCGCAAATGGTCCCCCAGCACTCATAGCCAAGACATGTTTGCTATGCGAAGAGTCGCACCGACTAACAACCTTCTTCCTCTGCTTCTTGTTACCATGCATATACGTCTCTGAAAGTACTTGCATGACCACCCGCGCAAGCCACCAGCAGTTATGCCACTGAATATGATACTGCGGCTCTTCATTATGCACTATCAGTATAAGCTTAGCGATGTCGCTCAGCCGCGCCGCGTTGACATCCAGATCAGCCTCCACGAGAACCCTATCATCACAAACGAGGTTCTCTCGCGATGGCGCAAGGGTTACGACCAATTGTGCCTGGTCCGTGAGAGCGTTATTGGATGCCGAGCCGATGGGTAGTTCCCCCATGCGCTCGATCCGCATCCAGGACAGTCTTCCGTCGTTGGTCTTGACGCACATCAATAGATATTCGTGCTCGATAATGCTTTTCTCTTGGAGCCAGACGACTTTTGTAACGTAGCCGGGGGTTGTGTGGGTGATGATGTGTTCGATGAGAGGGCGGTTGTTGTTTCGCCAGATCTGAGCGCCTTCGCGCTGTAATTGAGCTTGAAGCGATGAGCCTTGTACCAAGCTCGGGAGTGGCGGTCCTCTCGATCTGCTGTTTGACATTTTGACGGGGACGGTAATAATAATCTGATGAAGATGATTGGTGTAGAGTGTTGGTGTGAAGAGTGAGAGTTTTGACCCAAAGTGATAGATCAGGGAGACGCGGTATCAACTTGTTTGATATGGAGATTTGAATCAAGTGGGAGGTTACTTACATTTATATTCCAATGTTTAACATCGTTTCACAACTGACAGAGTCACTGGTTGAATCGATTATCAATCGGCACAGCCTTATGACACTCAGCCACACGAACAGCCAATCGCATCCTACCCTGCAACTCTAAGTATATCCTGGTATGTCCGTCGGACTTCAAAGTGTGCAGCCCTCGCAAGTCAGCAAGTCCCCCGCATCAAGTAGGCTTAGCGCTCGCACTCGGTCCAAATGTTTCAGCTAGCCCACCCTTCCAGAACAGCGCCTACCGGCGGCTAAGAATTCCACCTCCAAGGGCCTCAATATGGGTGGTCAGAGACAGGGGTTGGGCAGTCAAAAACAGGGCGAAGCCTTATGCACCTACGGAGTAGTATTCGCCAGCAGAATTACTGGGCTGAGCCAGGTGTGTAATATGATATGTAAAGTAGAATATTTATAACTAAAAATACAGAAGAGCATTTGCATTTATATCACTAGGCTATCACTGGCTTTTGAAAATTTACCTAAACTCGATCATTATTTATACATTATCATTTCATACAATGTCTGCGAAAGTCGAAACCAACAAACCTGCTATCGAAAGCACAGCATCTCGCCAAAGCATCACAAACGCAGAGGAAGATCGAAAAAATACACAAGAACTCTCCCGGGAGATATTATATCATGTCATTCACCAACTCGAAAACCAAGCTTCAAGACCAGACTCAATCCCCCCATCAAGCAAACCCAACAGCGATGACCTCGAAGTCTTTCGTTTCTTCGTCGTAACCATGATCGCAATCTCCGTCTTCGGCGCCTCAACATTCGCCGTCATAGTTGGAGAAATGACCGACCCCGCCGACATCTGGGACACGCCGGCTTTTACTCTCAAAACAGTCCGCCTGTTCCTCTCAGTATCATGGCTCGCGTTTGCAGTGTCTATTGCTTTAGCTGGTTATAGCGGGAGTTTTCTTGCGCTGATGCGACAGAAGGCAAATGGTGAGATTGACGAAGAGATGATAAGGAAGTGGACGCCTGCTGGGCTTGTTGTTTCTGCTGCATTGCATCTGCTTATTGTTACGGGGTTTTTGTTTATGGCGCTTAGTTTGGTGGCGTACGTTGGATCGTTTGGGTGGGCTATTGTTGGGTTTTCGGGGTTGATGTATGTAGTGGTTTTTTATCTACTTGTTGCGCAGTTTCGCGCGTTGTGAATGGTATAATAAATGGGTAAGCCCTTGTGATGGCTGTTTGGATACCCACGGTACTACCCTAGCTTAGATTATAACCCACGGTATCAATTACATTCGACTTATGCTTAGAATGGATGCTCTCTAGGATTGTGGATGTAGGTTGAAAATGAGGCTGACGGGAGGATCACCCAGCTCACAGCTACCGCCACCAAATTGAAGTGTAGTTGGCACTGCAGCCCGAGAGATGACATTATCTGTCGAATGGCTCACAGAACCCATCTTATCTATAGAAAGTATAGGAAGCATGTTGTCCCGTAGAGGGAAACAGGAGTTTCCGCGTACCTATATAAAGAAATCTCCAAGACAGGACAGTTCCATAGGAAGAGGTTCAGGTGTTGAGTAATAAATACAGCCAGTGTTTCCTGTACTGAGATAGCCTCAATCGACGATAAGAAGGTGACAGACAAAAGGAAATGGTAACAATTGACAAGAAGAAGCATTGGTTATAGTTGTGGTATGAAATAATTATTAACGCGAGAAGGTTAGGCGCAAGCTTGATGTCGGGCTGATCTGACAGAACCATGGGGAGAGATTATCCAACTTGCATGCAGAACGACAACTCCAGCCTCGAGGCGCGATGTTTGAACGCTTCTCTCTAACTGTTATGATATTTCTAATAATTGACTTACCCTTAGTGATTTCAATCAAGCCAATTAAAAGAAGTAAACATTCGAAATAGTTGTTGAATAAAGCTAGCAACCAGTAGATTGATGGGGTATAAACTAAGAATCCTCAATAAGAGGGACTAACTACACAGATTGACCATTCTGTTTCCATATTCATGTTACAAGAGACGTTGAGCTCTTACATGAACTTGTGGAAGAATCGGCGCCAAGCGGGCCAAGAAGCGACCTTGGCACGGTAAGCATTAATCTCGTCCCAGTCATGCTCACGGAGACCAGTGTCAAGGTCGATCTTGTCAACGGTGAGCCACTGAGGCCTCTTCCAGAAGTAGCCGATAACCCAGAAGAGGAGGACGACAGGAATGGCGAGGCAGGCCTTGAAGAAGTCCTCGGCGTTACCATAACCTGACTTTCCTGGAGGGCAGACGGCGACGAAGATCTGCATGGCGAGAATAGCGAAGCAGAGGGCGAGACCCAACCACGAGCCGTAAACGCCACCAGCAGCCTTGAAGGGGATTTGGTCGAGGCTTCGGCCTTGCTTCTTCCAGGCTGAGCGGAAGCGGATGTGAGCCTGCAGAACCAGGTCAGTAAAAGGGAAAATGGATCAAAGGAAGACTTCAAGTTCAAACTTACGTAGCAGATGGAGCCCCAGGTGAAGAGGGCAGCAAGGGCAGAGACGGCAAGAAGCCAATCGAAGACAAGGCCACCAGATGAGGCGAGGACAACATAGGCGAGGCCACCCCAGATGAGGTTGAAGCCTACAGAGACGAGAGGTCGTCCGGAACGATCAATGTATGTGAAGATCTTGGGCGCGTAATCTTGCTCGGCGAGAGCAGTCAGAGTGCGGGAGCCACCATAGACGGCAGAGACACCGATGGAGACGACTGAAATGCAGATGACCAAGTTCATAAAATCGTCGTAGCCCTTGAGACCAGCATCCTTGGCTGCAAGCACAAAAGGAGAGGTACCATCCTTGTAAGGGTTGGCGCTGTTGAGGAGACGCTCATCGGTGGAGCTGACGAGCATGCCGACGAGGGTGAGACCAATAATGTAGAAGCTGTTGTATGTTAGCATGATACGGGAGAATGGGCTTCGATGAAGCTTACAGAGTGATACGCCAGAAGACCTGCTTGATAGCACCGGGGAGGGCCTTGGCGGGGTTGCGAGACTCGGCAGCAGCGAGACCGACCAACTCAGTACCAGCGAAAGAGAAGGCGGCTGTGACGAAGACACCACAGAAACCTCGGGAGCCGTTCTGGAAGGCGCCGGGGTCATACCAGAGCTTGGCACCCTGATACGTGTCGAAGTCGCCGGAGGAGGGGCCACCACCGCAAATGAGGATGATGGCGACAATCATGAAGATGACAATGGCAGCGAGCTTGAAGACGGAACTCCAGAACTCTTCTTCGGCATATCCGAGGGTACCAAAGATGTTGATGATAATGATGAACAGCCAGAAGACGGTGATCCAGACAGCTTCGCTGATGTCCTTATTCCAGTATTGCACCGTGAAAGAGACGACTGTTAATTCGAGCGGCAAGACGATGACCCATTGGAAGACCTGGGAACGTTAGCATCTCAATTGCGCGACACGGGATCAGCGACACTCACGTAGTTCCAGCCCATGGCGAAACCCCAGGATGGATCGATGAAGCGAGTAGAGTAGGTATAGAAACCACCAGAGACGGGATACATGACAGCGAGCTCACCGAGAGCGTGGACGACGTTGAAGATCATAATACCAGCGATAGAGAAGCAGAGGAAGACGGCGCCGGGACCGCCCTTGGTGAGGGCACCGCCGGAGCCGACGAAGAAACCAGCACCAATTGAACCTCCAATGGCGATCATGTGGAGATGGCGCTTCTTCATGGAGCGATCGAGTTCGACGACGCCAGTGCCGTAGTCACCTGTGAAAAAGAATGTTAGAGGTCAATTGGCAGTGGCGGACAGTGCATGCGACTCACGGCGCTGGAAAGACTTGAGGTTCAGGCCATTGCGGGTCATGAAATCATCCTCGCGGAAATCATCGCGAACGCCCTCAACATCACCAGTGAAGGTATCCTTTGTGTGCGCATGGCCATGATCAGGCGACGGGGGCGTCGCGCTGCCGACGTCGATCTTTTCCTCCTTCGAGGTCATTGTAACAGAAAAGCTGTTGTTGTGAAGAGGTGAGAAGCTTGGGGGTGAGGGAGAGAGAATGAAACCTGACGAGAAGAGGGAAGGGGATGGGAGTGGTTTTTATCTCCGAGGAGCGGAGGCGTTTTTGTGTGTTACAGGGAAGGAAGCTACCTTACCTTACACAAACACGAACACAGGCGATGGCGAAAAGGGCAGGAGATGGGGATTGGAATTCAGGTGGTGGTGTGCCAAGACATGATAAGCATCCCATCAAAGAGACGAGAAGGAAGAGAAGCTGCCAAGTAGTTCTAGACGAGGCAAATGGAGGGAGAATGCAACATCCCCTCGAGCAGGGGTTAACTCAGGCGCTGTTGGTAGAGGTCTCCAATATAATTGCAGCTGATGGGTTGTATTTCTGCATGTTCCATGTCGTGTCGTGTCGTGTAAATAACCCATGCCTTTTTACCTCTCCTCTCAGCACATGCTGCTTTACCAAGGTCATCAAGTCCATTTCCCCAGGAAGCTTTGACAATTAGCGAATGAGTAGCCACTAACTGGGCTGATTTACAGTGATGGCCACTGCCCCGCACTTGGCAGCCTCAGTGCATTACCCGACATCCGCTCATCAACATCAACATCAACATTTGAGTTCAATTGACGTCCAACGCGTGATCCAATCTTGTATCTTGTATGCAACGGACATGATACTGAGAACGGAAGGTGCAACGATCGATCTTCTCACTGGAGGATTGGACGGGTTGGGGTCCGTCTTGGCGCATGGCTTGGTCTGATTTGGGGTTTCTCACTCAGACTCGCTCATGCACGGGTGGACCGTGGCGCTGGTTGGGAGGGCGAGCTAAACAACAAGCTTAAAATGTTTATCACGAGGTATGGGGGGTATGACGCGTTGGCTGTTATTTGCCTTCAATCGTTAATTGAGTGGCGAGCAATCATTTTCACAAATGTTACACACAATCTGTTACCGTTGAGCGTTACTGTTACCCCAAACTCGCCTCCAAGATCAAATTCTACGCCCAGCTTTTGCCGAGAAATCTGTCAAAGATCCCGAACGCTTGGGGCCTCCGACGCCAAGAGATTCTGTATCATCTTGAAAGGGAAGGAGATAAACATGACTTGGGGAGGTTATTCCCAATCATCAGCTAACGTTTTAGGGTTGGTGGCTGACCCAGCCAATTGTGCTGAGATGCATTATCTCCATCCTCATTGAGATTGGCCCTGCAAATCCGGGGATGCGATCGGGCAAAGTGGGAATTCATTACGTTAAATATTGTTAAAAAGCTGACGGAGTAACTGGGGTCGTTGATGTTTAATTTAGAGCGTGTCTCATTGGTTGGCATTTGAGTCAGGACAAACACTCCTAGAGACAGTCTCAGTTTCGTCACCACGCCTGCACGCATTCTTCTCCATTCAGTGAGAGTATCTCAAGACAAAAGATCATTCCATTTTCCAATCGGGCCCCGAAACTCTCCCTTATCTCTTGGCCAACTCCAACCCGGTCAGATTACAACCGCAATCTCTCTCACCATCCAACAACAACCCCTTCTCCTCAGCGCCAAGACAGCCGAGCAGTCTTGGCAGTGATAAAAAACCAAGAAATCACAAAAGCCCAAATTGGGTCCCCAATGGGGAATGTCCCGCGGTTATCCCCAATCCACAAACCAATAGCATCACCACTCTCTTTTCTTGGCGAACAGCTGGTCGGCCGCACGTACAAAGCCACTCACTGTAACACTAGCAAAAGGGCCCAGGTGTTATTATGACAAATGGAAATCCCGAACTTGGGAATAATCTACGTCAGACTCTGGGGAAGCTTTGTGGGGTAAACAAAGCACTGTATCGATGGCATTTGGGTGCGTGAGCGACACGGTAATAATATGGATAGAGGGGAGACAAGAGTCGCGGTCGAAATAAGAATGCGCCGTAGCGGATCAGAGACATGGAAGGGCCCTGCTGTCATCACTTAAAAAAAAGGCACGACTTTTTACCTTTCGGAGAGAACGTCCCCTTCTGGAACGGCAGTCAGAATCACACCACCCATTCACGGCGTAGCAGTTTCACAGGGGGGGACACAAATGGTTGCAGCCGATAAGCTCTCTCATTTGTTTATCTAAGGCTGCAAAAAAGAAAAACCCCGGCGGAGCGAGGAAGCTAAGGTATTCTTAGCTCATGCGCCTTCTCGTCGTCTTCGAATGGAGACTCGGGGCGATGTTCTTCCACGACCGGTTTACCACGCATCTGCGCCCAGACCGTTTTGTACACGGGCTTGGCGAATAGCGCGTCCATGTCTTCGAGGGTGATACCTGTGAGATTATGCATGTCAGCCACGCTGTAGAAATAGTCTAGAAGGATTGGTTAATGCAACGCACCTTTTGTTTCGGGGACGAAGAACGTAGCCCAGATTCCCATGCATACGAGAATCGAGCTGAAGAAGAAGTAGGCGCCGTAGCCTAGGTCTGAGATCATGTAGGGCGTTGAGCGCGCGATGATGAATGATCCGAGCCATGTGTCGGCTGTGGTTATGGCGACGCAGAGCATGCGAATATCGAGAGGGAAGATCTCGGATGCGTAAGTCCACGTGATGCCCTGCCATGTCGCACAGATGATGATGGCGTTGATGTAGACGCACACGATGGCGAGGTATCCCCAGCCGTCGCGGTTCACAACACCAGCTGCCGCTGCGGCTGCTGGGTCGGCTTGCATCACGTACCCGCCGATATACCACATAGGAATACAGCCGAGTGCAGCACCCCAGATGAGACCCTTACGACGACCGACTTTCTCAACAACCCAGAAGGTGAAGAGTACCATACCGAGGGTTTTGGAGATACCGTAAAAGCCAGTGGAGAAGAGCTTCAGTGAAGTACCTGGAATCCCAAGACTCTCAAAGATACGGGGCGCGTAGTAGGTAATGATGTTGACGCCAGTGAAGCTCTGCAGAAACATGAGAGCCATTCCAATACCCATGCGGTTACGCACGCCCTTCTGGAAAAGCTTCTTGAACTGCTGCTTCTTGCTCATCTTATTCGTACTGCGTTCCTCAACCTGCGCACGAATATCACCCATCTCCCTCCTCACATACTCATGTTCCGCTGGAAGACCCCTAATCTGCGCGAGAATCTTCTCCGCCGCCTCAAAGTGATCACCACGCGCCAACCAGCGCGGCGACTCGGGACACCAAAGCATACCGAGCGCAAGACCCAAACCAGGGAGAAGCTGCACCGCCAAGGGAACAATCCACTGGGTCTTCGTGTTGACATCAATGGTCCGGTCAGTAGCGTAGTTGATCCAGAAACCAAGCATACCACCGCCCTGCGAGGCGATTTCGAAGATACCCACGAGACGGCCTCTGATGGACGGCGGGGCTGTCTCGCTGATGTACACGGGGACGGTGAGGGAGGAAGCTCCGAGGCCGAGACCGGCCACTGCTCTGCCGCCGTAGATCATGTTGAGGTTTCCGTTAGCGGCGGTCATGAGGGCGCCGCCGAGGAGGAAGACTAGGGCTGCGCCCATGATGGTCTTTCTACGACCCCATTTCTCGGCGATGGGGAAGGTGAACAGCGCACCGAAGAAACAGCCAGCCTTAATATGTTAGAGAAGAGGGAAGAGAACAGAGTGAAGGGGGAGGAGAGGTTACCTGAAAGGTGGAGACGATGTTTCCCTGGATGGTGTCGCGTTGGGTCTTTTCGACGAGGTCAAGGCCAAAGTCTCTCATGAAAGAGGTCAATGCCATGGTACCTATCTAGTCAACACGAGTCTTTCATACAGCACGGGTGAGTGGTACAAACCTCCAATAACAGAAGTATCATATCCGACTGTCTAAGTCAGTACATTGCATTATCAGAACGGCTTGGGAACTCACTGGCGAGGGCGGACATGCTAGCCACCGTGGCAATCAGGTGGATTCGCCAGTTCCGCACCTCAGGCGGATCATTGGTGCCCGACGCATGAGTATTCCAGCCCATAGATTATCGAAATGAAACAAAGTTATAAGTAAAGATATCAAGATGGAAGATTTCTCTCAAAAGACAAAAGCTGGTAGGTGAATAGATAACTGGCAAGAGTCTCTGTCTTCCCCTCTTTTCTACACGGGGGCATTGCGGCCTTTTTATCTTCGTGATGACGCTGTCTTGCTGTCCCAGTGGCTGGGCCGTTGGAAAGAAGCTCGGGGTCTATTTTGCTCCACGTTTTCCCCGTGGGGTAGGCAAACAAGGTATCGTGGGTGTGAGTGTGGAGTTGCCAAGATTGGGATGAGGGGAAGGTCGAGGGTGCGCTTTTCCGTGGTGAAGAGGGATGAGATTGCATTTCCGTGTGTATTTTGTTCATATGGGTTGCAAACGTTGATATCATGTCACAATTGTTGATGACGTACGTGTAACACCTTACATCAGTACTCTCACGAATAGGCTTTTCATGGATGTCAAATATCGACCCTTCGGCGATTCAGCAATCGAAATGTCTCTGTTCTCAATACCCTCTTACAAAGTCTTCTCCCCGCCAAGTCCCTCAATCATAAGGGTCTAATCGCCAACTCTTGGAGATCTACCAACCGGCCCGCCATTCAGAGTTTAGCTCCCGATACAAGCTTCAAGCATAAATTTAAGCGTTACCGTCTCCGCTCCAACGCCATTGGCCCTCGGCCAACAGAACTATGCTCCGAGACGCACCTCTTCCCCGCCTGAATCAGTCGATTGCTTATGGCGAATACTACCCTGTGCTTTATTCTCTCATAGGGACTTTTACAAGCGTTTACTTGGCGCCAGTGAAGGCCTTTGTAGATGAGTCGTTATTGTCTCGGCGTTGTAACGACTGCCGATCTTGGCTGTTGATTATCATGGAGGGCCTTGTTATCCCCATACTGCAGCCTAGCCATCATGTTGTACGACTGGCTAGTTTTACGCACCGAGGTGATCTATTCGCTACACGGCCGAGTTCTGTCTGCTCGTGTGAGAAGTCATTTCTCGGGACAACTCGGACACTGTCGTCTGAAACTAGCATGACTGCAACATAGATCTGTAACCGAACCCAGGATCATCACGTTGTTGTTACATCCCCGCACTCAATGCCCCATATCTAGAATAAGCTTAAATCACTTGGCGCCAGTAAACACCCCGAAGAAGGTCAACAACCTGGTTGAGCTTGTGGAGATAACTTCGGAGGATCGGCGTTTAAAGGAATTACCCCACGGGGATATCGTCGAACCGACGTTGTTAGTGTCTGGTAGCTTCGTGTTACGGGCGTAAAGACGTCTCGAGTTGCGGAAATCAGTATCCAGCGTGAGTCATTCGTAGTCAATTGGGCCGAGTGAATACATTAATTAAGGTCTAGAGCTTAGTAAGTAATAACCCCCTTGCGCCTTTTACAGCCATGAAGAGGAGAGAGCAAGGGACCGACAGACCCGTAGGCTGTGGCGTGAGGACTGACACTGTACAGATATCCAGCCATGGCCTCATTGTATTTTCTTAGCAAGAGAGAGCAAGTGGGCGAGAATCTGTTCTCTTGGGCACATGGGAAGGTCTGGTGCCATTAAGATATTTCTTTCCAGCTGGGACTTTTTCTCTACTTCGGAGAAAAGGGATGACTACTGGCTGACGTGGGAAGATGCTGCATCCGCCGCAGAGTCTGCTATGACTCAGCTAAACCGTATAGCTGCCGAAATCAGAACTTACTCAGCTCGACAAATCGAGTTATCCCTAACGACTATATTAACTGAGAAGGATATCACTTTTCGCAGAGAAATCGCAAACTTGGTTCGCCATCGGTTTCCAGTTGCACGCCAATCCTTGTGCGACCAGTTGGTAGAATCAGTTGTAAAAAAGCGTCTCATTACCTTACAAGGCAAACATCCAGCACCAGCAACGTGGCCTTGGAGCTACCATGAGGGAACTTCCACTGACGGACAAGACAATTTGTCCGAGTATCCTCCGTTGCCCGAAGTTGTTAAGATTAAAGCGCGACTGAAGCCCAACAGGCCCAAAACCCTTCAAAGGCTAAGTGGAGTTCGGTGCCCATTCTGCACAGAGGAGCTGGTGCTGAGAATACCCGAAGATGACATTATGGAATTCTGGATACATCATATCAACGAACACACTGAACCCTATCCTTGCCTTTACCCTGAGTGTGCAAAAGCCCTCAAGTCATTTGTGCATCGTGAAGATTGGGTACGACATATGGAATCAATGCACTCAGAAAAGTGGTTGCAAAGAGTCCATACACGCTCATGATACTGCGACATCGGCCATGAAAGCCCGATGGTCTTTGAGTTCGAACATCATTGGCGCAGCCATATCCTTCAGCCTCACCCAGAATATCTAAAGGCTCCTGATCCACGCACTCTTGGTGCCTATTCTGCCAGGAAACAGAAGAATTTTCATCGGGATGAATTCGCCTGCCCACTTTGCGAGCAAATCCCCGAAGAGGCACAGAAGATGCTGGAAACTGGTCAAGATGAACTAGGTCAAGTGCTAACGCTGGTCTTGAATCATGTTGCCAGTGAGCTAAAGTCTCTGTCTATGATGGCTGTTCCTTCTTTCGATCAAGTCGCCTACACAACGGTCGACTATGATCCAAACCCAGTGGCTCCCAAAAGTGCGACTCACGTGGATTTTCAGGACGATACTGGTCGAACTGCCTTATCATTTGCTGCCCAGGCTGGCGACGTTGAAGCCATTGGCAAATTGTTCGACAGGCAAGCAGATGTTGAACTGGCCGATACAGATGGGCAGACTCTCTTGCTCTGGGCAGCACGCGAAGGACACGAAGGAGCTGTTAAGTGCCTTGTGGACCATGGTGCCCGGAAAGAAGCTAAAGACGAGCCATACGGGCGCACTGCCTTGTCTTGGGCTGCTGCTAACGGACACACTGGCGTTGCACAGATACTACGCATGAAAGGTGCCGATCTTAATGCTGCGGATGATATGAATTACACCCCATTGTCTTTGGCAGCTTCGGCAGCAAACGAGGATGTCTTGCGGCTGCTTCTTGATGCCAGTCCAGATCTCGAGACCAGAGACCATGAGACTTTGAGAACTCCACTCCATTGGGCAACTTTCAGAAACAGGCCAGATATCGTGGAGCTACTTCTACAGGATGGAGCTGATATCGAATCTACTTCTACGTCATTCAAAACGCCGCTGTACGTAGCTTCGGCCAATGGGTACCTTGGTGTCGTCCAGCGACTCCTCGAGAAGGGGGCAGACACGAAGGCCTCTGATCCTATATTAGAGCAGCCTCCTTTGTCAGTGGCAGCTAAGCATGGACATGAAGATGTGGTATGGTTGCTGTTGGCTCACGGGGCCAAGGTCGAGGCAAAGGACTTCCACGGCCATACAGCGCGGGACGAGGCTCTTGATCAAGGGCACACTGAGATCGCTAAATTGCTTAAAACCAACCAGGGGTAGTAGTTATTTTGGATTATATATAGGTTGGTCGAATTTGGTTCAATGGGTTGCTTGTTACAAAGAAAAGATTGAAAACGACAAAAAGAATAGACATCATTTATGTTTCTCGCTAGCCACAGATCTCAATCTGCGCCTCCCCATCTGCGCACGCCGTTTTATCCTTTCTCAGTCTCTGTAAACTGACCACAGTAGCTATAACTCTCCCATACTAATCTTTAACAGGCAAAGAAACCGGCAAAGAAAATGAATTGCATACTTTAACTCGGGAAAGGCTGTGTAAACAGGCAAACGCGCTGGTGCTTTAGTTAGCTGGTATGTCTGTGGCAAGGCCCTGGCCAAGATTCAATACAATATTTCGAAGTCAAGATATCGCCAAAGTCCAATGCAGATATTGTTGCCGAATACTCTCGGGTAGAAGCTAGTCCTCGAGGCGTCGATGAAGCCGATCCACCGCTCGTTTGCATTGGCTTGTGCGGAGAGTTCACGGACATGGCGAATGCACTCGTTGGCTCCAGGGACTGGTCTATAGCCTATCACGCGGATGATGAAGTCATGGCCCAGGACCTCCTGAACATCAATATCTCGGAGTGCAATGCCGCCAACGACAATACCATGAATTATGAATTCTGGCCAGGTGATACAGTTGGCTGTGGAGTAGACTGCACCGCAGGTGGGTGGTTCTTCACTCTCAATGGATAGGTTGTTGGTACGTCAAGATTTCCCTATGTAGCATCCTATGACTAATTTGAATGGAACTACTCCGATGACGAGATAATTGATCAAAAACTATACCCTGGTGTCAGTGATTAGTATGATTCCTGCAAAGTCCAGATGATCTTAGACAATGCCAAGTGCTTATAGCAAAAGCCAAGAGCTGAGCTCGCTTGGGGCTCTCACGGGAGACCGTCGATACTCATCCTAGCGAAATGTTGGAAGTGTTTCCATTCATGTATGCGACGAATTGGTTTTGTTGGTGTGGAAAGATATTGCTTTGTCAACCCTTCAAGTGGAGGACGGCCTTGTATAAGCTTTTGGGCAGTGTTTGACAATATGGTCATTATCGTTGTTCAACATCTTAGGCTGCTTCTATGGTCGCGTTGATTTAATAGCACAAATGCCGCAGGTGTCTTGTTTGCCCCAAACAACTTCTGGAAATAAACTCGTCAAGCTTGTGTGACGCAAGAACGGTCACGCTCCCAATCACACGAAATATATAACCGTGGGAGTCGCGTTTTCAGTGCCTTGAGATGATTTCCTATGGTATTTCAGTTTATGGAAAAGAAGGAAGCCCGTCGCGGTAATAGTACTGAAGAAAATCAGAAGTTGGTTTGTTCTGCCTCAGAAGACTGCGCTGCAATCGCCAAATTCTTGTCAATCACTACAGCCAAAAACGTAGACTGGCCTACCAGATGTAATAGCGTGCTTTTGTACATCTTAGATTAAAGTATAATACACCCTTATCCTCTAAATAAAGCCCGACAAATACTAGTATTAATTTCCTCCGGTGGCCGACAAATGCTGTGGCTGCAGCGGTTGGAAAAGCCGTCCACCTGAGCATCCGAAAGCCCCTGTAATTCTCTCACTTTGGACCTGAGCAACGCTTGTTCTCCGTAAGACTCCTCTACCTTGTGCTGCTGGCACAGATGGAAAAGCATGACCTGTTCCTTGAGATGATAAATGTTATCAGAAAACACAAACGCGGAATTCGTGGTTCTGGCCACCTGCGCTGCGGCCCCCTCGATTTGAGATAGTCCTTGCAGTATTTTTTGAAGATGATGGTCGATAAAGAACAGCCATTTCCTGGCTTCTACCGTCTCATTGATTTGATCTGTAGCATCCTGGATCTCTTGGCTTATGTCCTCTGTATCTGACCACTCAGACTCTGTCTCTGATCGCGTTGATGATTCATGGCGCGATGAGTTACAGTCCTGTGTGCAATCAGCTACATGGAACTTCGAAGCAGCAAGTAAAAACTTACAGAAGTTTGATCAAAGTCATGAGATATGTCTGTCATATCCCCGTTATCCATACCTGGATCATTCGCGAAAGGAAGGACGGCGTTGGTTTCCGATGTGTGAAAGTGTAGATCAATGGCCTGTTGAATCCTTGATGGGAAAGCGTCGGCGCTGCTCTTAGGCGATAACTGCAAGTTTGAAATGGGAGATATTGGGTTTGTTGGAGCGGGAGCAGATGACATCACCGCAGGCTGTGTGAGGGGCTTTTGGCGCGTGCAGGATGGATGCAGAAGGATTTCCTCTGCTTTTCTTTTCCTACTTGCGCTGCTTGACGTCTGAGAGTGAGGATACCCTGTCGGGTCATTGGACAAAGGCGGTGTTGACATATTTTATAGTAGGAAGGATAATTAATCTTGAAACTGGTCTTTTTCGAGTAAGTTTGATGTTATTTATAAGAGGTGTCAATGCCTTTTTCTGTTCTGACTTACGAACCGCTCCGAGAGCTGATCATCCGGCGACGGGCGCATATTTCGCGAGTGGCGAAGCAAAAACCAATCATACTGGTAAGACTGAGTACAGTGACAGATCGGCGTTCTGAGACATAGCAGCTAGTACAACCTGGGAGCCGTGTCTCAGCCACTACAACGGAAGTAATTGGGATGCTGACGTTTTTCGACCTGCATCTGGGCTTGGGCAATGCAGCTGAGCAGTCCCCTACATATATCTAAAACCTCATGAATCTTGGAGGGTTGTACGATAAGTGTAAACAACGCAGGTAGCCTATACTTAACGAGGCTTTTGTATCTAAGGCATGCAGCCCTGGAATAGTATATAACATGATAGCGTAGTGGCTAGCGTTATTCTTGAAAATAAAGATAGATCTCGATTGAACGTTTATTCTATTGAACTTCAGCTTCTGTATTCCGTTTCTGTCTGGCTTGCCATGGTCTGGAACGCAAGTAAGAGTATTCTGAGGTATATATGGAGTACAAGCACGAGCATCGCTGCAACCCTACCATCTTACAGTCATGCAAAGGAATCAAAATAAGGCTAGTCGATGGCCGTATCTCGATATTGGTGGCGAAAGGGTAAGACACGGCTCGGTCATGCAGCCAAAAAAGATGCATGTCACCGGCCCATGTCCCAGCTCGGGGGCTTGACCTTTTCGGACCCGAGTCCAGTCACTATCACATCTCAATTTCGCAGGCGTTTATTCACCGTAAAATTCTTACAGGTTCAACGTCTTTTGGCGTTCATGCCGGCAGTTGATACATAAGAATAAACGTGGCTTCTTTCCTACAGTCCCTAGCGGTTTTTAGGTGACATCTCGCTTGTTTTAACCGCTTGCGGAAGTGGGATTTGCGATACCGGCCCTCCCTTGTAGCTCGCCAATAGGTTTCTCAATCTAGATGCTGTAGTTCACCGGAATCAGATCTTTGTCTGAGTCAACGTACAACGGTATCGAGGATGCCGCCCAGCGATCTGTAGCCAGTGGCCAGCAGAATCACCCTAATCGCAAACTAGTAAGCAAATATCTGAGTATTACGTGTAAAACCATGTTTAACATTAAATGCCACAATGGGAAGACCGTTTAGTGGCGGATTTCAGAAGATTGTAAGATAGAGAGACTAATTTATAGTAATAGGCGAAGGGCATTTAATCTACGACATGAACCCCGGAACTTCAAATATTGACCGTTCATGGTTCCCGTGTCTCGCCCTCTTGGGAAGCCCTAGTAGGCCTTGTAATTGTGCTGAAGGTCGCCAAGGGACCGGTATAGAGCTGAACCCGAACATAGCCCTACTGGAAACAGTATAGTGCAATGCAATAGGATAAGCGAAATAAGCCCAAGGGATAAAGGAGACGTCCTTCGTGGAACTAAGGTGCCAAAAATACCTAGTCTAGAATCCAGTAAATTTTTGCAAGCTTAGCTAAGCCTTTTTATCACTAAGAATAGGGGTCCTAAGCGTCCTTGCCTCCCCATTACCGGGTCATGGTCTATGTGGCTTTGCAACCCTTATTCTCACTTTGTGACACGTCAATGGCCTGGAAAGTTAGCTGCACGCTATTGATTTCCTGGGCCTGTTATAGATGAGAATTCTCCGGCATCCTTGTCGCTTAAACAGTAAGATTATGTCTGCAAAGTACGAAGGGCCGATTGCTACAAACCCGAATATTCATATTGTAACCCGGCAAGACAGATTTGGCCAAAAGATTGTCCCAATTAGCTTTCTTCTCGTAAATCCTTACATACGCCCCAGCTTTCTTTCTGAGACTCACGTAAGTTCTGTATAAGCAAGTTTGCAATGTCATCTGACGAGCCGCAATCCATCACCCCTTACAAATAAAGACGGGTAGACCGAAGTCTCTAGCCAAAACTCTTACCGTCAAGGTCTACGAACAGAAAACCCTTCGATGACACCCCGAACGCAGATGCTGACTGTTAATTCCCCTTGGTTTCCCACCCGCACCTCTATACCCATTCGCAAGGAGATGGAACGTGCTGTTCTCGGCGACCTTAGTACCACGTGCGGTTCTTGCAGCAAATCCATGGATGACAACAAATCTGTCGGCAGAAAAAGAGCCTGCTTGAACCCAGTTCCAGTGTGCGGTAAGCCCTCATGTCTGTGTTCATCATAAGATCACCAGGATGGACTAGAAGACTTGCTTTGATGATACAATCCATCGATATGATTGTAGGTTCAGCATTTGCTCAGCTACCGTAACCATCCGCAGAGCTGTCAGGCACGGAGAGGGCTGCGACATACAGACAATTCAGTGCGACAGCATTTCCGAGTTTAGATTCTACATCTGGCTCCTAAATGTCATATACCTCGCCCAAGCGTATTTACTCAAGGCACCTATCCTTTTCTTTTACCTTAACGCCTTTCCCAGTATCTCGCCTAGTCTTATATGGGGAACAGCTTTCGATACGCTATTGTCACGCTCCTTTATATATTTGGGAAGCTCTTTGGTGGTTGTAAGCCCAACTCCACGATCGAACAAGCTATTTACCGAAAAGCATGGCGATTTAGTTTGCAGTGCTTGGTTAACCAGCGCTCTTTGCTAACTTTTAATAGAGCCTGAGACTTCATTGCCACTCATTACACAGGCCCTCTTAGGGAATGGTCTTCTATCGACATAAGGACCTCCTAGGCTATTAGTTCATATGATTTCTTGAGTTTAGGAGTTTTCAACGACCTCACTACGGTTGGAGAAAATGGTACATTCTATGCTAATGCTGAGGAAAGCGGTCATTGCCTTGTATTTGACGTCAAGGTCGGGAAGACCACTGGAGATAAATAAGTCATTGCATCCTTTTCCGTAGCATGAACTTATATTATCTACTTGCGATTCTTTCACGGGCTCACATGCTTCAGATTACATGAGTCAAGACTAACGGGGGGTAGGACATCAGAAGTGCAGATGCTCGTGCAAGCAATGCTGCTGTCATCGAGGTCCAAAGGTCAGGAGCACAAGAGCCTATTCCATGGTCAGACTAAATCGATAATTTTGATGACCAGGTCAAGAGATTCAATATTTACACAATCCAAATCGCCTGGTGGTCTCGGTAGTGACGCATGAATCATCGACACGATTATGTCGGCCGAGCGGTTAATGCGACAGAGGGATGACTTCAGTTATTAGTTTAGAGTGGAGGACCATGTTGTTCACATGTAAAATAGACAATATTTCTTGATAGTCAACGATTTTACTAGTAGTACATCCGAATATACCCTCTCTCAAACCGTGTTTCGAAGCCCTCTCTCGAGAACGACTCCAGCGATACCAATACCCAACACTCCAAGCGTCCAGCTGTTTCTCAACTCCTCCAACTTGGGCCAAAAGCTGTTCTTCTGCTGTCGGTACTCCTCAAACTCATGTGCCTTTATAGCGTCGTGCTTGGAGTATCGTTCTGCTTGACTCTCTTCGTTCTCCCTATCACCGCCAATGTAACGTAGGAAGACGTAGTTTGCGATTGGGCCGAGAGCAGTAATGGGATGGAGGATGCCGGCGCCGAGGAGCAGAATGGGGAACGATGCGTGGATTAGAACGTCGCCAAGATAGCTTGATTCGTTAGCTTTGGTCTATTCGCTCTTTGAGACAAGAACTTACTTGGGGTGTCGAACAATGCTCCAGACGCCTTCACGGTTGATGCCTCGAGTAGTCTCGTCCTTCTTGAACGACTCAAGCTGGACATCGGCCAGGGTCTCAAGGGCAAATCCGGTGGTGAACAAAAAGATGGCTAACGAGTGGAAGACAAATCCGTTGGAAGTAAACGGTGAAGCGACGGCACTCTCGGCCACAGCGCGGAAAGGAATTGTGAATGGAAGCGAGATGATGGTCTGCGCAACAGCCTCGGGCAAGAAAGTAGTAAAGAGCACCTTGTTCCAGAAC
Source organism: Fusarium mexicanum (assembly GCA_013396015.1). Lineage (NCBI taxonomy): Eukaryota > Fungi > Ascomycota > Sordariomycetes > Hypocreales > Nectriaceae > Fusarium > Fusarium mexicanum. The sequence continues at coordinate 157,774 of JAAOAM010000392.1, forward strand.
CCAGGATCTTTTCTCTTAATGTCATAGCGAGGATCATCCCTCTCATGCTTCAAGCTTCGCGACACAACGCGGAAGGTAAGTCTCACTCCCCAAGCCGTAACACCAGCGAGAAGAAGCTTCTGCGAGTAACCGAGATCATTCCAAGCATCAATAGGCGCAACATTATCGTGAACATACTTAGCGCCAATAGCACTCCACCAAGCATTCACCGTCATTCCAGAAGCCCAAAGAACGTCCTTCCCCTCAACCCTATCCATATACCGCGAAACCCCATACGCGACCGCCGACAACCCAGCATGCAGACTAAAAGACGGTAAGACTGCGGAGTGTAGTAGTCCCAGCGCGCTAGTGCCGAGACCCTGATACGCGGTGCGGTTGAAATGCGAGCCGTAGATATCCTGCTCGGCCCCAGATCCAGCGAACGAAGGTCTAGGGAGAGCGTGGTCGGCGAAGTTACTGCCGTAGACGTCTTGTTCGGCTCCAGATCCGGTGAATGCCCTGTGGGGAAGAGACGGCATGTGACCGGCTAGTTTATTGGCGTAAATGTCTTGCTCGGCGCCGGAGCCGGCGAATGTGCCTTTTGGGAGGGAGGGAGAATGATTGGCGAGTTTACCGCCGTAGATATCTTGTTCTGCCATGATGGAAGATGTGTGAGGATTGGTGAGAATGAGTGAAGGGAGAATGGTTGGAGATCATGATATACTGGTAAAGGTGGAGATGAGAGCGTCGTAAATGTTGCGTCATGGGTTATATCATCATTGCATCGTCAACACGTTCTATGAAATGATGACTAATGTGATTCTCGATGTTTCAGTGTATTACAGTAACCGACATGGTTTTACTCATTCTTGAATGCTTGGTATTGCCTGTGAGTACAGTAACCACAGGTAAGCAAATGTCGGGTCCACTGGCTTGGGGCTCGTTTATCGGGGTTACATATTCCGACAAGTGAGAAATGGAGTCTGGAGCCAAATACGATCGAGTTGCCACTAGTTCAACGGCCCATCTCATACCGCAATAGCCTCGCAGGACCGTTGGTAAATGCGACCGCGTCAAGTCCAAAACGCAACGAGACGCGACATGGAGGGCACGTGTCATGCCGCATGGTTAGCTCAATATTTACAATGCAACAATCACAAACGGCCGGAGGATATTATGATAATCATGATTAAATATTCCTAGAAAGTCTGTAGGCAACGAGATAACTCAAATTGTCTTACTACCGTGTGACTACATAGGTTGACATGTGATTTACAAAATCACGATAGATAATCCAGCCGCTTAAATAAACAGAGCAACACGAGATATCCAGCTTGATCTCCCCCACGAGAATCCATGCTGCGTTTGTCTTGAGAGTAGCAACATCTACTCGTCGTCGTGGACATCGATGACGGTCTTCTTCCACTTGCGGGCTTGGACCTTGCGCTTGAAGAGAATGTCGATCTCTCGGTAAGATCGGTTCTTCATCTCAGGAAGCCAAATGTATGCCATGACCAAGCAGACGAAACCGGTACCGGCCCAGACATAACCGCACTTGCCACCGAGGTTGGCGCCCTGTACACTGTTAGTAGCTGATTTGAGATGTCTGGATATGGTGAACTTACAGTAGGGTTAAGCATCCAGGAGGAGAGGAAGATACAGGGGATGTTGACGAGGTAGTAGCAACCACGGCCGATACCAGTGGTGAGAGGTCGAAGACGAATGGCGGAGGTTTCTCCGATGATGACCCAAGAGGCGGGAGCAGGTCCGAGGGTGAAGAGGACGGAGACAATGAGACCGAGGGCAGCCTGGGTGTTGGAGTTGATGGTGGACTTGACATCGCCAACGGTGGCAGCGATGCCGAGAGCGACCAGAAGGACAGTGTTTCCGAGAGAGCCCCAGAGGTAGATGGATCGTCGACCGAAGTAACTGGTGAGAATCCAAGAGAGCATGACGAAGACGGTCTGGAGGGCGGAGGTGATGAGACCCATGGCGAAAGCAGTCTTGTTAGGCATACCGGCCTCTGGAAACAAGTCAGCACAGCTCATAAAACCTCACATGAGAGTTCACTTACGCTCAAAGAAGTAGACAGCCTGGTTAGCGATCAGGTTACCAGTTAGGTTCTGAGCAGCGTAAACGCAGCAAACGATGGCAGTACGGTAAGCATCAGTGCCCTGGAACAGCTCAAGGAAACTAGGCTCCTTGATGGTCTTCTCGAGATCAATGGTACGTCTCATCATGGCAATAGCCTCCTGAGCGTTGTCGACGTGGGTAGAACGTCCGAGACGTCGAACGGCATTGGCAGCCTCTTCGAGACGACCCTTGCGGACGAGCCACCAGGGAGACTCGGGGGAGAGGAAGATGAGAATAGCCAGGGGGGTGGGGAACATCCACTGAAGAGCGATAGGCACTCTGAGATTCGATTAGCGAATTGAGACATTGGTGAGGGGAATCGGGGGAACATACCGGAAAGCAGCCTGCTCATGGAGATCATTGTAGCGATAAGCAACAGCACCGACAATAATCGCACCAATGGCCCAGAACATCTGAAGCATCTGCGTAGCAGGCGCACGAAGCTGGAGCGGCACGATCTCGGAACAGTAGGCAGGAGAGTTGGCGATGAAAATACCCCAGGGGATACCCTCGAGCAGCTGAGCGACGAGCATGACGGGCAGAGAGTCGGCAAAGTAGAAGATGAAGATAAAGGCGTTGAGGAGCATGAGACCGCTGATGGTAGCCCATCGGTATCCGATACGGCTGGTGATGGGACCGGCGATGGTGACACCAATGATGGCACCAATAGGGCCACCGACCTGGAGAGCAGATTGCCACTTTGTCTCGATGACCTTTTTGTTCTTGGCGTCACTCCAGATACCGTATCTGTCGGCGAAAGCGGGGAGGGCGATGAAGTTACCGATGAGGAAAACACAGTAAGCCTCCATGATCTACAGCAAGTCAAATTAGCCACAATTCACCAGCCAGTGAGGGGTAACACAGAAACAGAAACAGAAACAGGGGTGGCGTACAATTGTGCAAGACATGTTGAAGGCCCAGAGAGAAGCAGCGGGATAGGCTCTAACGGCCTCGAGAACGGTCATGTTATGCTCCGCGTTCTCAGCGTCGATGGCGCCCTGCATGTCAGCGGCCATCTCCTTCTTTGCCTCGACATCGTAGGCATGGTCGATATGGGCGCCGTCGCCCTTGACCTCTGAGATGCCCTTGTTATCGTCGTTGGTGCTCATGTTGATGTGTTGTTAACTCCAGATCAACAATGATTGAGGATGGGGAGAAGAAATGCAACGGTGCTGCCGAGCGATGACACTTTTTATAAGAAAAAATTGAAACGTCGCGTTGGGAACATGCCGATCGTATGGATCCTTGTCCTTAACCTGGTATGGTAAGGATGGAGTCGTAGCCGTCAAAAAGTACCTTTGAGCTAACAGGCAAAAAAAGAGGGCTTTGGGCGATGATACGTAGCGTGCATTTGTGCTGGGGTATAGGGGGATTGGATTTAGGCATCTGGGGTTAGACGCACGAATGGTGAGGCCTGTGAGCGAGGGGTTCCCCGCAGCTACCCCGGATCAAGACACCACTACGGCGCGACTCCGGCGGGAGGTGAAGCCTTTCGGGGTTCATTTGCCAGGATTGGGACAAGGTTGCATGCATCGGTCTTAATTTCCCCGTTTTACTCCAACATCTCCACGCTTGGCTCACGAGCCTCGTGGTATTTACTGCCGAGCCGAGGGTAAGCTTGGAATGAAAACATACCGAGCCGGGAGTCTATGTACCGAAATACCCCAGACTAACCATTAAGAACGAAAAAGGAAGAAAAGGGAGAACAAAAAGAACGTGGCTTCGTCTGGGGAAAGGCGGGTCGTGATTCTCCAGTGTATACGGTTATTCCTCAAGACCACTAGAGAAAGCTGGGGAACATCAACATGCGAGCGAATCATTCAAGACCCGGTTAAACCAAATCAAAATTGGAGGGCTGCGAAGGTCAATCCCTGCTCCTGGCTTCCATGCTACCCCATCTTCCTATCTCCGTCCCCTGTGAATCTCACGTGGGCCATACGAAAAGTCGAGAACCAGAACCTGTAACAGTCGCACTGGCTTCTGCTCTCACAGGCGCGCCAATTGACGCTTGACGCGCTGTTGCTAGCGTGGAATTAATGCACCTATCGGGTTGTGATCCACGGTGGAGGCCAAGAGCGGCATTCCTTGCCGTTGATCCTTCGAGAAGCAATCAGAACGATACAATAAAACTCGAGACCTTGTCATAAGTGACAGAAGTTCTTAGGTGAATTTGGTCATGATTCAGGAGACTTTTGACTAAGTATTTTTGACATCCTCATCTAGTGTTGTGGTTTTCTTTTCGCCCCGGGGGTAATCAGGCAAATGCAGGGTAGCTCCGGCGCCTTTATTCCCAGACGACCCTTTCTGATTTGCGCGTGTAGATTGTCTTTTTAAAGTAGTAATTTAGAGTTAATTATATGGTTCAATTCTTATAAGAGCGTTAAGTTAGAGTCCCAACGGTCCGGGTAAAGTATCGTGGCGTATGTGACTAGCTAACATGCAGCACAAAGGCTGAAACCCAGCTGGTGATGGATGCTTGGGAAGTTTGGATGGGTTGCACCAGACTTGCATCCGTCAAATTCGGGTTCCACGTGGTTTGTGTTGCATTAGTTGAGGTCTCATCTTTAAACTGTCATCTGGAGTCGTATCTGGGGTCTAGGTTAGGTTGCGTTGGAGATGGACTGGTGCTGCAATGAGACATGACGGGAATGTTGCCGATTGACGAGAGCTGATCAGTATGGTAGACAAACTGGATCTAAAAATCCGCCGGATATATTTAGGTTGTTCCCTGTACTTTGTAACACAATATGTTATGGAGCAAGTCAAATTCACTATTGCACGGTGTAATCAGGGACCACAATTGGTTGGCGCCGATTTCAGATGCCGATCTACGCAAGCCATTAAACAAACGTGTCGTCTTCCTACCTAATCACGGCATAGGAGGAGCTCCTCAAGCAATATACAGCTTTAATCGTGTACTCACCAGGACGCGTCGCTATTGGTTCGCCTGCCAATCTGCCATGCCTTGGAGAAACACACGAGAAGAGGGGCAAAGGATCGCCTGGTTCTGGATGTAACCCGCTAGATAATTAGTGGTTGCTCAATGATCTACTCCGTACACCCGAAATAATGAGTCGCTGCTATCCCCTTTCCCAAGATCTCCTCTTATTTCGTACAATTTCCAGTCGTGAGCTTGTAGCTAGAATCCCGATTCCGTCTTGGACACTGGGTACCACTTTTACCGGCGCATTGGATCTTCATCTAGCTTGAGTTGGCCTCATTGATGGGTCTTGTGGCGTAGATAAGGCGACCAGTCCCATCACGAAGAAGAAAGCATGCCTCGTGTGTGACTTCGTACTGACACGGGTAGGTTCGGTGAGATTAACGATGAGCTCTAGATCTGCAAGCTAGCAATGTGATAGTGTGTGGTAAAAAGCACTCTTGCTCGAAGATCTTCGGCGTGCTAGCTACGCTAGATACAAGCCCAGCGCTGCACAGAGGTTTCGCAAGAAGCAGTCGTACCACTGCGTTGAATGTTAACTGCAGTGTTACATACTAGTATCGGTAGATCACCACTGGAACACGCGACATTTAAACTAGTTACCGTTAGCCGTGATTTCGAGACAGGAACCTGCTTTGGCACGTGAGTTGGGATTGTTCAAGGTGGGCTTCAGTGGATTGTGATATTACTTCCCTAAGCTGCATAAGCCGGCTACATGCTCGCGAATAGTATGGCAGGATGTTCCGATGAGTAAGTGATTGGATACCGGCGGCTGAGTGCTAATGCTGTAAGAGATCGATCTCAATTGGCTCGCATAAGACTACATCCCCCAGACTCTCGTTTGAACGAGCAGGGGTGCTGTTAGAGTTGATGGCTGATGAACTGCAGTTCTCCAATTTTCTTGAGGAGAAGCTAGACCTTCTTTTGCTATGTACACAGCCATGATGACCACCGTGACTGAGGCGAGACAGTAAGACACATCTTGGCGTCAAATATCTAAGGCAGCGGACTTTTCTCTTATGGAGCAGCATAGTGGTTAGTAGTCGAACAAAGCCCAATTGATCCAGCTGTATACAGGCAGTTCGCCAATCGGGGGATGTGTGAAGTAAAACCAGCCTCTGAAGTATTTGTGTTCTTTACCTTTGCGTCAAGCTGCAATGCCATCAGGAATCGTCTGGTTTCGGAACATGTAAGCAAGAACTTGGCCACTTTTTGGATTCTCTCTCGCTTGTAAAAGCCAATCTGAAAGCATTCTAGGAATTACATGGAGTGATGGAGTAGAGTGAGTCCATTTCGAGATGCGTCTGGCGTCCTGTCTAAGTTTTGAGCTGGATGTGCTATTTGCAGTTGAGACTTTGTGACTAATAGCTTAATCAGCCCAGAGAATTTGAACTTAGAACTTAGCGTCTGGCGTCTAAGTAAGTCTCGGGTCTGCCTCAAAGAGATTCTCCATCGCAATTATCTCCAACGTCAAGCTTCTATATCTTCTAGTGTATTGGCTTGATATGTCTCGTTGAGATGTCATAAGCTCTAGCTACCAATCAAGGGGTCTAAGTGCATCAGCTCGCGTAATTGAACAGCCTCAATTCTCTTCTTATTATGCCCACGTGCTGGTTCCCACGATTCCAACAACGATAGTAGCCCCCGCTATCCACCAACTGGCTACTCCAAATGCACCCTGAATATCTTTTTGTAAGATACCCCAAAGAATACCGAACAGCAGACTAGGAGGAAAAAAGGCAAGTCCAAGAATCCACCAAATCTTTACCAAGTCCCACTCCTCTTTATAATATATTCCCCACATTTCTTCTACTTCTGTACAACGGGACTGGAGATTTCCGGAAGTCCATTTTGGGAGCTGTTGAAGAACCAGCGTAGAGTTAGGCGCTATTCCATCAGGATTAGTGAAGAAATCCATCATAAGTCGTGGTCCGATCGGGGGAGAAAGTCTTGAGGGAACTGGGGCGCAATCATATTCCGAGCCCTTAGGCCTGACACGATGGGCAGGGGGAAGGCAGACACAAGGCTTTCCTTGTTCACACATTTCAGGGTGACATCTAATATCGATATATCGACGGCCCCCATACCCGAACTAAAATCTCGAATTATTAGGAGGTAAAAGGAAAAGGGGCAGGCTTTTGTTCTAAGCTTGGTACCTAAATACCTTCATAAATTGGATTGCGTTGATTGTTCGCAATGACCAGTAGCATTTGAGCTTCCCAACGTGCTCAAAATACGTCTCTCGTAATGCTTGAAATAGTTGTCGATCGTTTGTAATATGCGTAACCAATTCTTCGTGAAGAATGACAGTATGTTTTCTCGAGTTCATGCCAGATAGAACGTGAAGAGCGCTCGTAGGCAATTTGCCGACCTCTAAATCTTGCTGAAAAGGACTGCCTTCTGTATACGCGGCGCTTCTCGAAGCCTCATCTGCTATGTCAACAGAGCCAAGTGTGTTCGCCTGCGCATAGTTGTTGAAAGACCCAGCAGAGACTGGATATATAGGGTCTGAGCCACTTTCTCTTGTGGAGTGGTTTGTTGGCGAGTATGCTAGAGAGTGTAAATAGTCTTCTAGAGTTTGTAAGGCTCCTGCTTCGTGCTCTATGTAGTCATCGTAAAGTAGTTTGCCGCGATTCTGTGAGATTGGTTACGATACTGCACTATGGAGGCAAGAACTGGATTTCGGGTTATAAGCGCTTACATTCTTCCATCTAATACGATGGTGGCCAGGAGCAGCAACACCATCTTCTCTTAGACCAAGACAGGAAAGTAAATTCAGGGCCTTGCCATAGATCCTCGCCATACCTATATCCAGAATGTGCCAGCTTCTGGATGATGCTGAAGTCTGAGCATTGTTTTGCGAAATCGGACTTGCTAGTCCATCAACAGGAAACACAGCTTCGGCTGTAGGCACGCTTTGGTGAAATGCTTCATTATGATTTTCGAGTCGCTCTGGAGAAGCATAGCCAATCGTATACGCAAAGCAATTAGCATGAGGGCATTTGAATGGTCTCTCATGAACTGCCAGGTGCTCCTCAAACATGTCAAGTTGAATCCGGGGGTGAGACGATAACAGGACATTAAGACGTTCGTCCATTTGTCCACAGATCAGTATCTTGAGATCGCAGTCAGCCAATCTCGCGGTCATTAATAGTTCGTTCAGACACCAATTAATAGCAATCTCAGACTCATTGTCTGTTGCTTCGTTTAGACCATCGAGAACAAGTGTTGCCATTGGCCGAGATGTCAGCGAGTAGTTTGCGAGTTTCTTAAGATCCGCAAGTTCGGTGGATTCCATAGTAGATAATCTCTCATAGGCGAATCTCATTATAATTTCGTCTGCGTTGACGAGCTGCATGATGAGATGTTGGAGCATAGACCGAGCTGTTCTTCGCTCCGCTACATCATATTGGAAAAAGAAATAAGCCAAGGCACTCCGCCCCAGGGGCTCAGAAGCCTGTTCTTGCTTTTTATGGCTGATTATTATCCTTGCCAAGGCAGACTTCCCTTTAGGACGAGGGATGTGTATTAGCCGAAGAACGATATCGGAATTGCAAACGTGCCGACACTTACCAGAACCATGGGAGCCGTTGATGAACAAGACCCTTCCATCTGGAGACTTGCCTTCTTCCCAGTATTTGAAAATTGGATTCGTGAATATCCAGCTGCCAGAATGCTCAACAATAAGATCCCGTGACTCCAGTAGAAGATCTGTTCGAGATTTTGAAAAGTCCAGTCTACTTTCCAAATAGGTCTTCATTTTCTGCGCTTCTAATGCTTTGCTTTGCAACTGCTCAGAAGCCAAAGTAGACTTTATGTATTCGAGACTATTCTGCAGGTTACTGAACTGGTCCTTAGCGTACTGGTAGGAGTCTTGGACTTCCTCGAGGATACCGTAGGATTGCAGCTTGTCGTCTGATAGCAATACCTGTTTGCGCTTGAGACCTTCGAGAATTGGCTTGACTTCACGCCGAAAACTTCCCCACGCCCACTTAAAAACTCTTTTCCATTCTATGCCAAATAGTCAACAGCGTACAAGAGACTTGAAGGGGTGGGTGTACCAACCTGGCCGCGAAAAAACATCGAGAACGCATCGATGGAATCGGAGGATATCTGAAAAATAATCCTCCAAAACCAATTTTAGGAGATCTCTGCTGTGAGTAAGTTTATGGAAGAAAGCGAGATTACCGAGTGCCTCTGCCATCTCTTCGTAAGCGTCAGTCAGCTGCCTGGAAGCGTCTCTCAGAGTTGTGGCGACCATGAGCGCCAGCTTGATGGGACCCTACAGTAAATCATCAGTACTAAGACGGCGGTAATTAGTAACTTGGCTTACCCAAATGAAAGCCACGACGTCACTGGCGTTGAAGAACGTTGTGACAAGCTTCTCAACGCGGTCCATAGTGAGGAGAAACCTCAGGTCTCGGGTAAAATTGCAAAGGTCGTTCCTGCGCCCTAGATTGTCCTGGATCTCTTTGATGCTATCGAGTACATTTTTCCGGTTGACTCCATTGATCTGCTTGATCTCATCATCGGAAAGCTCTCGACGAAAGAGGTCTAGAGACTTTTCAAAGCTGGTTTGATGATTTGTAGCCATTTTAGGTGGTCGTTTGAAGGTTGTTGAGGGATGCGAAATGAACCCGAAGGAATTGTATTTGAGGGACAGGCCTGGTATCATCAAACAATATGCAAGTCGCCTCACTTTCAACCCAGGGCAGACCGACTCGTGTTTCGTGGCTGAAAACCACAGCCAACGAGAGTAAAGAGTCCCCTGCTGAGACATGACAAGCGGGGCAGTTCTGTAATTCTCGGCGCCTATCCCAGCACAGCCTGATTGAAGAGACTGACTGCGCCTCAAAATCATTGGCAAGGCTTTTTCAGCTTGACCGCTAACCAAATAGAACGGCCGATATCACAAGAAGATCCCAAACTCCCTCCCGATAGGTGGAGGTCAGAAAGACTGAGCCTACCTATGCTAATATGACGCGACTTCTGAAGCGACACAGAGATTTCAAGAATGACACCGACAATAGCATTTCAGACAGGCATTCCCCAAGACAGGCCGTCTGTTTCTATGAAACGATTTCTCCCCCATTATTTTGACTCTGACATGGACTTAGATTTGTCAAGTGACACAAGTGACGTTGGAGATGACCTATCGGTTGCGGAAGCCGAGTCCGGAGAACAAAGGATATGCTACGGAGCGGTAAGGCGACTCGTGAACCTCTGGATCCTCAAATTCTGACACTGGACGTCACGATTCATAGATCTGTTGAGCCCAGGTGCTTTTGAATTCACACACTCAGATGCCTAATGAGACGCCGCCGGGCTAGGTATTGTTTGTTCAAGATCGAGCCTGACGGAAGAATTCACTACCTGGTTGATGGCAGGGAAACTAGCTCGAAGAAGAGCTCTCTTCTGGACTGCGATAAAGCCGCAATTCTGACTTTCACAGCCGAAATATTCAAACGCATATCCTTCACAGCGGTTCTTGGAGTCAATACGCTTCGTGGCAAGCGGGAAAAAACTGGAAAAGGCTTGCCAGTTGCTGTCTCCGTCAACATATATGGTCCAAGGAACTCAATGAGTGACGTCGATGATGCCTTATCCGAGATTGACACCTATCGCACTTATTTACAGCATCCTTCATGTCTGGAACCGGGTATCTCATACATCAACCCGCAGTTCTTCTACCCGACTTCTTAGAAGATAGACCTTAGACATTTGGTTGGCTCAAGCGCCCAGGAAAGCGATGCCAAATCCAAGATCTCTCAGGAAGTCGAGGAGGTTATGGAGTCCTTGGACGGCTCATCCGAGGATGTCACAGCAGCCCGGAGAGGGGATCTGGAGCAAGTTCTGGGCCTGTACTTGTTTAAGACGAAATTGAAAGAGTAAGCAGTCCGTTAGATAGCTGAAATGCCTTAAAAGTGGCTAACTTTGATCATCAATAGGCATCAGCTGAAAGGGATTGAGTTTATTCTTGGTCGCGAGGACGAGGCTGTAGCCACAGAAACGCACAGGCACATGCTTATGTCGATCCTCTATAGGTATGATTTGTTGACATCCGTGTGAATACGTGCTAGTAACTGATTCTGGGCTTTCTCTTTAGCTTACTATCTCATGCAGAAAAACCGGGCCGTGGCGGGATACTTGCAGACGTCATGGGTCTCGGCAAGACATTGACCATGCTGAGTGCAATTCTATGCTCAAATCGAATGTGCGAGTCATTCTCTGGCGATAGCATAAGCAACAGTTACGCTCCAAACCATTCACCTGTGAATATGACTCTTGTTGTACTACCATCTAGACGTATGTCCCATCCTGAATATAATCGACTGACGTCTGAGTACCTATTGACATTACGAAGAGGGCCTGGATGTTTGGAAAAATGAAATTGACAGGTAAGAATAACTCATAGAAGGACCTTTGCGAGCTAATCTAATTGCCTGTAGCCGATTCCAACCCCAAACCTTTAGAACGGCCACTTTCCACGGAGTTGCGCGACCGAAAAGGCGAGAACTTCTCCGTCATGATATCGTCCTCACAACGTATTACACCCTAGAAACAGACAACCGGGGAAAGGGGATCCTGAACTCCATTAAGTGGTCCAGAGTTGTGCTAGATGAAGGCAAGTCCCTAGATATGTGACGAAACGACCGAAGTTCCTCTGACGAATATGTCTATAGCCCTTCAAATACGAAACTCTTCAATAAAATTACATAAAGCCGCGGCCTCACTTGAAAGTGACACAAGATGGTGCCTCACGGGCACACCCATTCAAAATAGCTTTGACGATCTCAGGTCACTGCTGAAGTTCCTGCGTTTCGAGCCCTTTTGCCAAAGCAACCTATTTGAACAGCACATAGTCAAGCCTTTCAGACAGGAACAGGAGAATCAGCCGAGCGGACTTGACGGGGCTCGAAACCTGAAAATAATGCTCAAAGCGTGTTGCCTACGAAGAACACAAGCAAAGCTGGACCTTCCGCCCAGTACTATAGAGAGGGTCGATGTAGCGCCCACCGAGACTGAGAAGTCGATGTTTACAAGCATTCTAGACCAATGCAAGGAAGATTTCGACCAGATGGCCGGTAAAGAAGGGAACTCCAAAAAGTCTAATATTTTGTTTTCCGCAATCATGAAACTCAGGAGGGTTTGCAACCACGGGGCTATTCCTATGAGCGCTCGCGGCTCAAAACGCACGAATCAGCTAGCCGTTCCCAAGTCAAAAGGGAAGGCCTCGAGGTCGCCAAGTGCAGAGCCAGCGTGTGAGTTTTGTGATGAGAAGACTGGAAACGATGATATTCTTGGTGGTCTTGATAGCTGTCCCATTTGCGGTCGGCTGCAGTCTGAGATAAATGGCGAAGCCTCTTCCCTGGCACCCTCGCCTCGGCCGGCACCATCTCCAACACCATCTATGATGGATATCGATACACCGGAATCTTCTACTGACGAGTTTTATAGACATTCGGGCCTTGAATTGAAACACAAATCTTCAAAGATGTCAGCAGTCGTGGATAACATCAAGAAAACATGCATGGACGCGGGTTCCAAGAGGTAAGTCTCCATGAAGCTCATATTCTATAGTATTATTGATGCTTGGACAGTGTTGTGTTCTCGAGCTGGAGAGATACTCTTGATATACTTGCAGCGATATTGGGAGCAGAAGGAATTGCTTTTGTTCAGGTTGATGGACGTAACCCGCTGCTAGGCCGAACGGAGCTACTCACCAAGTTCTGCCAGGACCCAATGATTCGAGTTCTTCTCATATCCATCAACACTGGCGCAGTTGGGTAAGTTAATGTTCAGCATATAGGTGGCCAACTACTCACACCACTTTAGTCTCACTCTCACACAAGCAAATATGGTTCATATAGTTGAACCGCAGTGGAACCCAGCCATCGAAGAACAAGCGATCGCAAGAGTCGTCAGGATGGGCCAGAAGAGGCCAGTCACCATCTTCAAGTACATGACGGCTGGTTCCATCGAGAACGTAGGTCTTCTCAATTTCACCAAGATGATGGAGACTAACTTTGTCCAGACTGTTGTAAAGTTACAAGAAAAGAAGACGTGTATCGTCAAACTATCGATGCAAGACAAGGACGGTGCTGAATCCGATGCGAACTTGGATGTAAGTTACGACCTCTTTCCACTATCCCTAGAACACATCCTGACCTCAAGCAGAGTTTCAAATTTGCCATTGATCCGAATGAATGGGGGGCTGTATCATAAATCTTGTCCAGTAGTCGCGCTATGGAATGTCGAGCTTGATATGTCTCGTTGAGACGTCATAATCTTTGAGTATCAATCAATAGAACGTTGAAATTTGCACCTCGTTCTCTTTTTTGTCACTGGGTGACCATTGTCTCTCGCCTCAAATTAACATCCAACGTCCATTGGATCCAGTTCAGCTGGTGCCCAACTGTATTCCAGCTTGTTCCAATGTTCCCATAGCCAACATGAACTGTCCCGAGTAGTACAGGATCCAAACAGCGTAGTCCATCCAGACCTGGTGTGAGGATGATGCTGGAACAAGAAACCTGCCAGAGGCTAAGATCGTATCAGATACAGTAAACACAACAGCTCCCAGTGCGAGTTTATCGCTCTTAATCGTCAATGCCGAAAATATCATACCCAGAATGGCACAGGTATAGAGAAGAATCGGTAAACGAAGCTCGCTGTCGACTCTCGGAATTAACAGCGCCAACATCGTGGGTCCCAACAAGACAGCTGATATAACGATAGCGACCCGTGATTGATCTTCTAGAACAAGACTCTTTGCACCAGTCTGATAGAAGAGCGTGATGTAGCAGAGATGCGACGTCAAGAAGCTCCCGAGCCCTGCCAGGAATGCCGGCTCTGAATCCCAAGCGAGGAACGCATCACCAAGCGCCCCAAAGCTGAGTGCAGCTAGGAGGTATGTCGGCCCATCCACAATCTTGATAAGGACCGCGAGTAGAGATACTGCGAGGGTTTTGGTGATCATGCGCGAGTAGCTCGGACTCGCACGAGCTTTGACGCCATAGAAAATGGCTGCAGTCAGGGAACTAGCAAGAAGATAATTTTCTGGCAGCATTGTGTTTTGTTTTTGATGTGACTCCGGGTTGTAGAGGCGTACTCTCAAGTGCGAAGTCGTAAATTTATGGTCATGGTTGGAGTTGACCTCGGCACCACTCAGTAGACTCGCACGTGACAACCTCGTTAGTCGACCTGCCTGTCTAGGCTACTTCTGCCACTCAAGGTGTTCTTTTCTTGGGAGATATAGCAATTTAGAGGTACTCACGTGAGTTCTGAAGTGGCCGGGAATGATTTTCAAGCTTGAGAATCCTGGAATTCTCGCATTTACACAAAAAGCCTCATTGTCTTATTGCCAACTACGGCACTCTACAACAAATCTTGGAGCAAAAGCAATCATGTCCAAGTCATCCTTTTTCTGTGTGATAGTGAGCGACTGCAAATATCAGTATGAGTCATGGACTCGGCCGTCCATGAGTGTAAAGAGTCGAGACAGCAGTTTCAGCAACACTGCCATGTATCAGACTGTCACTGTTGAATGTGGCACTCAGTGATTATATTCATCGATTGGGCTCAAACTTCCTTGAACCGTTGAATCACAAAGAGCTCACAACTATAAATTCTTCACCCCCCTACCAGTGCACTTTCCTACCAGCAAACTTCTCCTCTGAACCCTCAACATAAATCATCAGCAACCCTACTATCAAAGTCTTCTCTGTACGCAAAATGAGCACCAACGTGCGATGGATTCATGTTTTCTTACACAAAAAGGACAACGCCTACAACGCGGAGGCGAACCTCTTGAAGCTGAGAGAGGTGAGCGATTGGTGGTGGTATTATGATCTCCACGAAGGTGGATCTGTCCTTCAAATGAAGGCCCGAATTGCCACTGCTATTGACGACTCACTTGCCGAAGCTGTGAATCTGCTAAGGAGGCTTGGAGCTTCAGGTGACTGGACGTTATCTCACCACGTGGTGAAGTCGAACGCTATGCATTTTTCAGATATTGATAATAAGACGACGCTTGCCTGCTAAATTAGGCTGTTGCTTGAAAGTGATTTTACTAATTAGGAAAAGTTTTAGACTTAAAATAAAAGGCTTTAATTCTCTCAGTCTCTTTTATTATATTTGGGATCGAGGTCCCAAGTTTTCTTCCCTCCCCTAGCCTGGCAAGGCATTCTGTGAGGCAGTGCGGGGTAGTGACAGCTGAAGTAGCAAACCATAATCGATGCCAATTTCAGAAACCGACTGAGAAACTGAGAAGGCCAACAGACAGAAATACAGGCTGCGCCTTACTCTATACGTTATATTACCTAGGGCAGCCCCGAAATGCGGCTGTGCGGCGTCATTTGGCAATAAGTGTAACAAGACAATGGCACACAGAAGTGCGCTTCAGTTGAAAGGCTGCTTGTCTCAGATCATCCAATCATGTCGCCGCTGCAACCGACTCAGCCCCCTGTGGACTTTATTCAAGGCCTTTCAATCTTCGTCATAGACTAACCCGCCAACTACTAATATCACGCATCAGCTCCATATCTGGATTATGAATATTCAGGACAACGTTCTTCCATGATGCTGAAAGTGACTGTCTAATTCCTACACAGAGGCCAGCTTCCGAGAGGCGCCCGAGGCGTGTCACCTGCTCCGCCTCGATTCCTGGACAGGCTAGGCCACATCATCACCCGCATGATCAGTGGCATTCAATTCAGACTTCCAGTCAAAGGTGCACTAAGGCTCCGCGATCAAAGACGATATTTGGGGAAACCATATTGTTATCTGTGTGTTCGTCGGCTCGGGGTTAACTCTTCATCTCATGCATATACGGGCCTCTCAGAGACAATAGCGTCTTCATAAGCATGGCTCAACCGACCAACTTCCGTGCAATACCAACAAGGTCAGCACGGCCGATCGAAAGAGTGGGCAATCGGCTGCATCGAAAGCTCACTGGCGATAAAGAAATACGATTGCTTATTTTAGAGCCAGGAGCACGCGAAGACGGATTGGAATGCCAGTTGGTCAACGCTGAATTATCCCGCAGCACCAGATTCGAGGCTCTATCGTATGCCTGGGGAGACCATACTGTCAAATATCCACTGAAATGCTCTGGGCAGGATATCTGTGTCTGGGCTAATCTCCATGATGCCTTACTGGACCTGCGACATCTAACACGAAAACGCACCCTGTGGATCGACGCTCTTTGCATTAATCAAACCGACAACGATGAGAAATCTAAGCAGATTAGGCTTATGCACGAGATCTACTCCCAAGCCGAAGAAGTTCTCATCTATCTCGGAAGATCAGATCCTTCGGTTCATGGCGCGATTGAATCAATGCGCTGGCTCAACTGGAAGTTTATGCCCCTCTATGGTCGGCAATTCCTTTTGAGCTCAATTTTTGGCATTGCGAGCTCCTTTATTGAGGATTGGACGAATTGGAGACTTGTAATCAAAACAGACACAGCATTTAGTTGGGATCCTATTATCAACCTTTTAGGTCGTCCATGGTTCCAACGCACTTGGGTCATCCAGGAGGCTGTGATAGCGCACCATGGACAGGTCACATGTGGCGACCAGTCCATATGTTGGACAACCTTTCTTCGAGTTGTGGATGCCATCAAGCACTATCAATCCTCTGTAAAGACGATCCCGGGGTACCACTCAATCTATGATACCATCTCCGGTCTGGGCTTGATGCGATCAGCTCGCAGCGCCCGGCATCCGAGGATTTATACCCTTACTCAGTCGTTGTACCGTCCTCTCTTGGCCAGCCGCCCAATTGAGGGGCAAGAAGACTCAAGCCTGCTTAATCTCATCTTGATGAGTCGTAGGTACAAGTGCACATATCCCCATGATAAGATCTTCGGGATGCTCGGCGTGGCGGAAGAGGACACGAGTAGCGAACTCTTAAAACCAGATTACAACATCTCATCTATGGATGCTTATCGGAACTTTGTGCTGTGGGAAATCAAGAATAATAAAAGCCTCCGTGTCCTTGGAACGAGCTCGGTAAGGACCATTCAACACTGCTCATGGCCATCATGGGTTCCAGACTTTAACACACTTGATCCGATCGAAAGCTTAACAGGACCGCTCTTCAGTGGTTCCAGGGCCGACGCTAGTGCAGGACGGCCAATGGAGGTACGGGAGTCGAGCGATGGTACTGAGTTGCATATCAGGGGTTGTGTAGTGGACACGATACACACTGTTGGCAAGCAGCCGTTCAAGGATAGATCCACCAGATTCAGCAAACGTCATCAAGAGGACGAGCGAGTCTCGGTGTACGACCAGCTTCAAATAAATAGAGGAATGATTGAAGAAGCAAGGAACATTTGGCTGGAAGCGACGCAAGCAGAGGATCATATCTTCGATACCATGATGAACGAAGGTACGCCGTTACCCACCATCTCTCCAGGATGGGTGCCGTTTTTACGTGTTCTCTTCGGCGACATTTCTGTCGGGGACAGATCTTCCATGATTGTCAAGGAGGTCTACACGTCTTTTCTTCGTCTGACCCTTGCTGAAGACCTGTTACCGAAGCAATGTATCAAGGGTGAAGAAGCTTTTGCAATCAAAGCGCTTGGATTCTTTGCAGCAATAGCTCGGTCGCGGCGTTTTGCACGAACAGACATGGGGTTGGTTGGCTATGTACCTATGAGGGCCAGAAGGGGAGATTTGGTAGTGGTTCTGTATGGATCTAAGGTACCGTTCGTGGTTAGGGAGAAGGGGCATGGCAGATATTCTTTGGTAGGGGAGTGTTATATGGATGGGATAATGCGTGGTGAGGGAATTAGGTTTGCAAAATACGAGAATAGAGATATAGAATTGACATTAGTGTAGAGTAGCAACGCCGCTATCGGTTCATCAGCTGAGCAGGCTTTTGTCTCGCTTCACCAGGAAACAACAGCTAGATCTGTCCAGAACATATCGAGCCATTAAACGATATCGTACAAGATTGATTCCACCGCTGCGCTATACGCGGCAGTCTCGGATAATGACACGATAATGCACCCTCGAGTCTGGACTTTGAGCGACGACGGTGTCTTGCAAGGCACTCCACGTTTTATCGGCCACTAAGATAGCGCCCATAATTTCCACCATTTAGCAAACACCGGTGACACCCGATTACCTTTGATCGGTTATCACAAAGGATCTGACATCAAGATCTCGATTGTCCCAACAAGAAACATCACGTCAATCTCCAATCCTTGTGTACCAACAGTCAAGGAAAAACAAGTTCATATGCAATATTCGGGCCAGTGGATGTTTTAATGTGGATAATTGGTCTCCATGAAGATCTTCATCACGCTACTGAAGCTCCAGGTCAAAGCTGACGGAAACCCCTGACGCTTATGCAGACCCTTGCTCACTGGCTTGAATTAACTTTTCTGAGCTCAGACTCTGCAAGCACAAATGCGCGAGATTCGACACGGCTTGTAATTAACATCTTACGATATTGTGACTCGGCCTGCAGGAGACCAGGGATCAAAGCGGAATATCGACGCCACGTAGGCTGCGACGGACGAGACCGCAGGCTAGATTGTCTACTAACCCATGCTGGAATTAGGGTCAGATGCCCTGTAGTTTAGCCCGCTGTGGCTTTTTTTTCTTCGCGGGCACGGGCGGGAGGGGCCGGTAAATGCCATTCCATCGATTGAAGCTACGGCAGATGAACACGTTCACTTTGGTCCCAAGGTGCTAAATGAGTCAGAGCAGAGGATGAGCAAGGAGAAGAATGACTGGCGATGCAGTCGCGTTTTTTTGATTAATAAATACATAGAATTTCCAAGAAGCCTTCCCGGTAAAATAGTGAAGATAAAAGAGGGAATCACTTGTAAATCACCAAACTCCCATCCCGTAAATAAATCCGTAAATCACCAGTCCAATCATTTAGCCATGGAGATTCCGTTTCCTGCCTCGAGGGTATCATTGGAGTCAATTGAGCATCGTCGGTCCTTGACAAACTTGGGCCACGTGTTGGTAAGCACCAAATACTTGATGTGCTTCTCCGAGTCGTCGAAAATCGTCGCATCGAAGCCCTCGGGGATGTCACCCCAGTACATAGCCTTGTCGCTCATGTATCCAGTGTCAGCGACAGAGTCAGCAGCCATTATACCTGTCTCGGAGCCGTGTGATGATGCAGCTGAGGACTTGACCTTGGTGGGTGTTGTGACCATCTGGAATGTCTCGAATGGCAACGCTGGGTCAACCTGCTTCTTGTCGCCGTAGAGGATACGCGCAGAACTCTCAAAGACGCCTTCCAATATTTTTTGTTGTTGCGATGACAGGTTGATCTGGAATTCTGCGTCGCGCGAACTGACGAAGCCGGTGTAAATGCGAAGAGCGCTGTTAAATCTCTCGCGGACGAGTTCTTGCACCGACGGCTCCTTGATCTTCTCGGGGTAGCGCACATCAGGCGGTAATGAGGACTTCCACTCAGCGACAGCTCGTAGAAAAGCAATATTCTCTCCCGAAAAGTCACGAAGAGCAGAAAATTGCTGAAGAGGTTCGGGGTTACGCTCGAGAACATACTCCAGAGCTTCCATGGTGAGGATACTCTCACCGGAGGCGCTGCTCTTGACAGATCCGTCCTTGGACCAGGACGTCAGAGCAGAGGGGGCAACGGTAGTAGAACCAGTAGCGACAGATCGAGCACCATTGGTCGCTGCGCTTTTGTTGAGCTGCCATTGAGCGATGGAGTCGAGGGTCTCTTGGCGCAGGTTCTGGTGCTGGATGACTTCCCAGCAGGGCCAGAAGATAGTGAAGATCTCAATGGCCATGATGGAAATGGCGAGCCTATTGTGCGACAGTGAGCGGGTATGTCCTTAATAGGGATGCCTTGCCGAGGTAGGTGGCTTACCATTGAGGAGGAATCCAGTAATAATTGACGGGTGCCATGGCAGGCACATACAAGGCGATGAGCCACATTGGAGTGGCATGGAGGCTGAGTGTCTCGGTCAGTTTGTGGTGTTGGCCCTGATAAAGGGATAACTCACTTAGCAATGCAGCAGGCGACGGTTTGGACCCTCCATCCCTGCGTGTCGTTGACACCGCGGGCCTGCCAGAGGATGTAAGGGGCGACGATCCATGCCCAGAGAAACTGCCAGAATACAGAGGGCCACCTTGCAAGAGAGGGTCAGTACATCTCGCGATGAGATCAGTTCGAGGGAGAGTATGCTTACCATTCCCAGCCCTTTCCGACCTGAGACTTTCGGTACTCCTCGGAGCCGGGATGGACTTCCGTGCCGGGGACACCCCATGAAGGATGGAACTTCTTAGATAAGCACCACATGATGATGGTGAGGATGAACTGCGTACGTTAGCATGCCGTATGTATGTATGTGTGATGTATTCCATACCTGGACCACCATTCCCAGTCCAACTGTAACAAGAATCTTCTTGGAGTAATCAAGCGCCTGAAAGCGACCAAGCAACGATCCAGGTCTAGCACGACTCTTGGAAGGCGCCTTCTCATCCGAAGCAAACAGTTCCTTCTGCTGCTTGGCGACATGTAGGAAACGGCTGTTGGAAGCGTGGAACAACGCGATACCAAAGGGGAAATACAAGCTCATGATCCAGAACTCGCCCTCCGGTGTAAATAGCGGGAAGTAGACATATCCGGTCTGAATAGCTCCCCAGTAGATATGAAGAAGGACGATGGCGGCGAAGGAAAGCGGGAGGTCTCGGATTCGCAGCATGGGCATGTCGCGACGTCTCCAGAGGAAGACCATGCCGCCCGCGACGATGAACGTCCAGACGAAGGTCCAGATGATCCAGAAGATGCCGAGGCCATCGAGTCTGGCCTCGGGCTTTTCGGTTCCGGCCATTGTAGAGTAAAAAAGTGTAAAATATCGATGGTGTTTTTTCGAGGTGTGAAATTGAGGAATAGGGAAATGATCTTTTATTGTATTGTAAGGAACGTGGTTTGGAAAGGAATGTGTCGGGTCTCCGCAACACAAAAACGGTCGAGAGCAGAAGAGCAAATTGAACGCACAAAGCGGAGATGACGACGATATATAGTAATACGTTTATCGAGTGTGATTCCCCAAGCGTCCAGACGCTAAACAGGGATTAAGAAATCTCTTGCAGTGAAAAAGCGAGCGAGAGAAAGTGAAAATGCGAAAAGAGATCGAGAGTGATGTACGTAGCGAGAAACACGCCCCCCAGATAATGGCCCTTCTCTCCCTTGCAACACGCCCAGCCCAGCAACTGACCTGAACTTGGGCTCGGGAAAGCCAGGTTAGTGCAGTCTAAGCTCCCGACCTCCGGTGATCTTGGCCCGTCTTGGGGTAGGGCTGCCCCCCTGCAAGATCCAACCCGCAGTTCGGGATAATTCACGAGAAAACATGTCCACTTCGCTCAGACTGACAGCAGGACTACGGGATATTGGGTCGTGAACAGGCCCGTTCGCGAGATGAAATTTGCAGATCGACGTCTCTGGTGTTTTTGACACTTTCTGTTCTGGTTTTGCGATGCATTTGATCCTGGGGTATTTTTTTGCTTCTTTGCGTAAGGGCGATTTGAGACATTGACGACTTTAGCAAGGATCATCCTGTGTGACCAGCATTTGATTCATCGTCGCGCCGTGACGATGATCCAAACGCCCTTGCATCGCAATGCTCAGCATCCGTTCAGCCACGAGCGCAACATTTCTTTTTTTTCACTGATATCACCTGTCCACGTCAAGTCTCTCTTCTCTTGATTAACTGCGATATCTTCTCGCGGCGCCATGATTGCTGACCGAGTGTACGCCACAGCGACAAAACCCTCCAGTAAAGTTCGTTAGTGAAACGCAGCACGAAAAGCTTGTGCCCCCCCCGAGGCTCCTACAATATGTCCAAACGGCCGCATCATGTAACGGCTGCGTTTGGCTTGTGTCTTTAATCGCGGAGGCGGGGCCGTGCAAAAATGGGAATTGAAACGGTTGGGAGCAGTTCAGTTCGTCCACGGCCGTTTTCTATCGTTTTTCATCCCTTGCGTCTGGTGTTGTGCTCCTTGCAGTGATGAGCATGTGCTCGAGGTAGGGAGACACAGGACACATGCTTTACCGGGGCTTGCACTGTATCCACTGTGGTTTAGGGTACCGTTTGGTTCCTGGCGCTTCGCGTTTGAGTTTGTGATGGCGCAGAGTTTCTTTTTTTCGCAAACTGCAATCACTGTATTTTTTTTTGAATCGTGGGACAAAAGAAAAGAAGATAATTTCTTGCGTGATGGTGTTGCATTGTTGTCAGGGAGTATCCCCGGCGTCACCCCCACTCAAGCGCGATAAACGAAGAGCTGAAGTCGATCTTGAGTGCTATCACGTCGTAGCCTGTCACCGCCATCACATTGCATTGCATCAATCGCATTGGGTTGGTTGCATCGTTGGTGGGCCAGCCTCAATTGCGAGACACACACACAGTGACTTCCGCCCAACCGCAGAAACCGTTTCCATAATACGTGACATTGTTGCAAGAGGCGCATGTTTAGCGCTCGGAGAAGAAGAGCTCTGTGAGGACAGGCCATGACTCCCGACAAATGTGACTGAGGCCTCAAATCTGATCGGTTGTAGATCTCAATAACCCGAGCAAGATGCAATCGCGGACCCTGCACTGACTGTCAGGGTAAAATGACGGCCCAGCCTGGGCATCAAAAAAGAAATGATCAGCCCAATCTTGTCGTCATAAGCGACGCTGCAGTCTTTTACCGGTTCTTTGGGTTTGGCCTCTCTCCACCTCAGCCAACTCCGCGACAGTGCAGCACGCACGAGATAATTGTACAACAAGACTCGATGTTTTGTGAGTACAGGTTTTGAGGCAGTATCGCGTGGCATTACTCCGTACAGACTTTACTTCAATTGTCCTGGTTTCAGTGGCACAGCTAGCTCTCGATATCCCGTAGATGCCGTCCCGCTTCAACACCTTGTGAGCTGTCAGGAGATTGCGCTGTGGGGGAGATCGGCACTGAAGGGTGAGCAAACGACGGGGGTTTCCAGTGCCTATCCCGTACCTCGCACCAGTAAAATCACCGAGTCTTGCAATCGGATGTTTGCTCCTCAGCTAAAGCAAACAGTACTTTTCTCATCACAAGTGATTGCTTGCTTGTTGGTAAGACGAACAAACGCAAACAAGGATAAAACCTCCGAAGATCACAGCATCTCCACTCTTTTGTCACTTCTGACACGATCTTGCCGACTACGACCCTCCATCCTTGCACCAGCTGGTCAAGGGCCCTTGGCCATTAAAACAATCCATCTTAACAGTGGACAAGATCTGCACTTCAGTGCCGAAACATCTCGGTGCGACTTGACGGGTTCAGCAGCGGTAATAATGAAAATACAGTGGTCAATTCAATCCAATTTACGCCGTCGCGGGAAAAACAGTTCCGCGCCTGAAGGTCTCATTGATGCGAGATTACTGCCGTCGCCAAGGAATAAATGCCGATACTGAATAGTAATCCTACCCTTTCAAAGAGTCCAATTGTGCGTGCTCATTCAAACATCTTGGACAGGTTCTGAACAGGCCACGCCCTCGCATCCCGAAACTTATCAACTACCCCCCTCAGCGCCCTCCTCTCATACCGATCCGTGAAAAAGTCGCCGTACAACTCCATCCCAAACGCAGCGTGCACAAGAGCCGGTGGACATCCCGGATGGCAGAGACTTATCCCACACAGATCCAATATCATCTGCCGCACCTGATTCTCGATTTCTCTCCACTGCGCACGTGTCGATGAATTTCCCCTGATTTGACGTCAGTGGATCTTGGTTAAATTAGATTTGACCTTGACCTACCCGAGGAAGGGGTTCTCTGCCATTAGCACCATCTTCGCTATGATGCTGAGCTGCATGGTTGTCACCTCCAGCGCGGACGAGTACCAGATTATCGGGAATATTTCTCCATTCGACCTGTCTGCTGGTCGTACATAGAACGGCTGATACTCCCTCCGTGCTTCGTCCTCCAGAACCTCGCCCTGCTTCTGAAGTCGCACTGAACCCCGTTAGTTACACGGCCTTTTTTACTCAAGGGTAGTACGTACGCCATTCTTGTTCTGAACCATCAGCCCATCGCCATTTCGCAACCTGCGCCGTGTGAAGAACAATCTTATTCGCCTTGGACGCACCATGTCCATACTCGGGATCTAAAACCATCTTTGGTGGATGACGCTTTGTAAACGAGTGGTATAGCTCCTGGCGAACGGCCATCCAATACGCCGCTTGGATAAGTGATCGGCGGCCAAAGAGGGTCCGCGACGGTGGACTTCTCAGGACAGCGTCTATGATAGCTAGGAAATTAACCTGAGGTTTTGCGTTCCGCCTTTGGTTCCGCTCCTGCTCTTGATCTTCCTCGTCGTCGATCTCTTCCAACTGCCGGAGAATAACTGTAACCTCTCAGCGTGGGCTAGTGTTAGCGGGGGTTTGGTGAGTCTTACCGGCTGTGGCGATGATACTCTCGAGCTTTTCGTCGTCTTGGATGAGGTGGAAATCTCGTAGGGCGGGGATGCATTTCAGCGTGTATTCTACTGCGTCGTGGGGTGTGAGTTTGGGGAGCAATTGGCCTTGGTACAAAATTCCTTGTGGTGTTTTGTATTTCGGCAGACGGCTTAGATGGCGCGCTGAGAGGGCGAATATGGCGTAGAGAAGTGGTGGATGGTGTCGAGCGCGGAGCGGTACAACGAGTTGAAAGTGTCGTCTCTCATCGCACAAGTCAAGCTGCTCACGTTAGCATTTATCACCAGCTATGGCCGGATGATCGGTACCCAATGTGACAGCTCTTCAACAAAGTATCGAAGCAAACACGCCTCTTGCGGATCTTGAAGAGGAAATTTCGTTACTTCTCCTGAACTGTACGGCTGGTGTGATCGGGGAGAAGGAACGTGATCTTGCGGTGGACCATACGGAGATGAATGGTCGTGGGTTACGGTGTATGCGCTCGAGTTGCTCGGCAGGTCCGTGGGTGATCGGCCTGTTGCCTGCTGCCATGGTGAAGAAGGGTAGCTCGGTGAGTTTCCAGCTGATGTGTTTGCCACTGGGAAGACCGGGTTGTTTCTTAGGGGTTCATTGTAAGTTGGCTCTCTTGACTCTGGAGCGTCGTTGAAATTTGCTCGGGTTGTTGAGGATGTACCTGCGCCTCCTTCCAGTGGACTTTGCGGGTTTGTATTGACTGTTGAGTGATTAGGTACCTTTCTTCACTGCGAATGTATATTTAGTCAATGACTTACAGTCTCTAATCTCACTGTTTACCCAAGTCTGGTTCGTCAAAGGTCCAGTCGATGAGTTTCGAAAGACAGTTTTCTTCGCAGGTCGAGCACAAGGTAAGTTCTTGACAATACAGCGATGACACCTCGGCTGCCCCTCATCGCCTACAATTAATCAGCCATCATTCGCTATCCCCGTCTACTCGATTCAGTGAATTCGCCTACATTTGACATGTTTTTCTGAGGCCGGTCAGCACCCCGTATTCAGCCACCGACGCGACGATCTCACCTTTACATTGAAGACATGGTCTCTTTACCACTGGCATCGTTCTCAAACAATTTGTATGAGTTTGAAAAGGATGCTAAGACTTTGTAATCAAGACTTTCTCACTGGGTATCCACCACTGAAGGCCTCGTTGTGTAGCTTTTTCCATCACGTGCGGTGGAATCGCTGTTCTCTCCGAGATGTTGACGCGTCTTGGGCTACCCTACATATTTTCGATTTGCACCTTTTTATGTCGCATGGAGCAGAAGAGGCCAAAAATCATCATCGATAAAGGATATGCAATATTTGAGAACCCTTCGTATATTATACAAATTGAATATTTAAGTCGTTTGACGTTGGCCAATTGAATCTGGTCTAGCGTAATCCTTCGTCGCGTGCTGGCTGTCAGCCTCATCCCAATTCCGTCGTGAACATCACGCTCTCACAAACACCAAAAATGTCACGAACAACAAGATCAACCGCCAAAAAACTCATCCGTCTCCAACCCCCATCCCCAGCACCTGCAC
>JAAOAM010000393.1:0-24948 GCA_013396015.1 Fusarium mexicanum
TGACTGGATAGAGTTGCAATGATTTGCGCATGCGTATGCATATATCGAGAGTGACCCGTTTACTGGGATCAACTTGTTTTAATCTAAGGCGAAGCTATCCTCCACCTGGCAAAAAAGTCCCCCAAGAATTAAAGGCCACTCACTGTCTGTCTGGTGAAACACACAGACCAATCTGCGAGCCCTCACGTCTTCGGCGTCGGCGAAGTGAGGATGAGTTTTGCAATTTATTTTAGCTACGCAGGAGAAAGACCCTGAGAATGAATGAAGGAGTGTCAAATGGAGGATGACGCACCGAGGGTTGGCCGAGGCACATGCAAGACAACCTACGGTCGATGCTATTCCCAGATGACATTTCTCGTTACAAATGAATAAACGATAGAGTAGGAAATCACTGTCGCACATGCCGAAACAGCTGGGGGATCTAAACTTGGACCCTTCCATTTCACTCCACCATAATATTCCAGAACCACCAATACCGCCGGCAATCCCCTTCCCCTCACGATGATGTTACAGTACCGATGTCCATCCATCCATATCCATATCCATCTTGTATCAGGTAACAGCACATACAACCTCACATTAAGTCAAGATGCTTGCTCGTTCGCTATGCCTTAGCTCATGGATTGGGTACTCACCGCAATACTCTGCCACAGCACAGCACAGCACAGCATTCTCGTTAACTAGTTAGTCTGGAGTGAGGAAACTGTCTCCATGGCGGAGCCGTCGTCTAATTCACCTTAGCCTTCAGGGTGCTTGCTGTGATCCACAATATGAATCAGAGCTGTCTCTCTCTGGCCGCCAGACCGCGCCCTCTGCTCTGCTGCTCGAAATATTTCGTGACGGTGAGCAAGAACAAAAGGTCTTGGACCCTTGAAAAAGGAAAACCAACGTCCCGCCTACTCCACCGCGAGGGGAGCAGCACCTCAGCAACGATGACCGCCTCCAAAGCAATACCTGTCTACTCTGTACTCGACTCTCACTCACCGTTTTATCTGATTGGGAGTTGCATCACCCGAGCAGACACGGGCCGCCGGGCACGTGGAAGCCTCCCTCAATGAGCCAACCTAACCCCTTGGTGTGATCAGCATGTTGTACTTCCTATAGCGGGATGCAACACGACCGTTTTGAGGGGTCGAGACCTCTCTGATATTGCTTCTTTCGAGCGACCAAGTCAACTTTTACTAGTCATGACATGCCAATTAAGGAGACTCGTCATTATTCGGGCATCCCTTGCCTGACCAGTCATCAAGGTAGGTAGGTAGGATGCTGTTTTGACTGGCTGCGATGATGCTGGTCTGGCTGAATCAATAATAGAAACAAGGTCTATCTGATAAAGGGCCTGCCTGCCTGCCTGTCTGCGTCAATGCACATCACATCAAAACGTATATAGAAAAGATTTTCTTGCGCTGCATTGCGTGCAGGTCAGGTTAGTCTGGTTTACTGCGGTGCACGGCCATGTTTTGTGTCATCGCTGTCTATTCTGCTGAGCGAGGGGAAGTAATTAATTAATTATCCGTACTTATGTAATTACTTAATTACAGCAAAATATGGATGACAGAGCGAGAGTAATAAACCTGTTTGACCCACTGCCAACGTCTCAGTCCCTTCTCGACGTGCCCTGTCTGTAAAGTTCCATTGGACTTGGATGAGCGACACTGGACGCTTGGACGCTGACGCCATTCTCTACTGGGCTGGGCTTTCGTATGGCCCCTGGCGAATTTTAGAGGGCTCAAGTACCGTCTTGATTCCATGACACACATGTCCACTGCCGGGTATCACCATTCGGAGAATGACCTCGTTTCGTTGCCCAAAATGACTGGGACAGACAAAACAAGGCTGTCTGGGCCATATGCCTGCCCGAGCTTAGATATGACATGACCCATACACGACAGCATCGCATCGTGCATGGAATTGGCATTTTAGCACGCATATTTTGGCGCTCTGCTCCACTGCACACGTGGGCGCAATGCCAGTAGCGGTATGTCCTGTGCTGCGCTGTAGCCTGTGCTGCTGTCGGCTTGTCGCCCAGCCGAAACGTATCCGCTACCGAGAGTTTGATGAGAGTCCATAGGTACCATCTACAGGGCTCACAGTGGTGCAAGGCCCCTATAGGCTTTGCTGGTGATGCTGTTATCTAGGCGCACCTGACCTCAACCTGAGTAGGTACACATTCACATTCACATTCTGATATCTTGTCGTCGCCAACTCATTCGACTACTGCACAGTCTTTAAGCCTTTCACCCGCTGCCTCCACGTGAGTTTTCTACTTTCCTAATGAGGAACCGGTCAACAAGTTTCGACATGGCTATGCACAAGTTTGAGCCAGGCCTCGCTGCAGGCCTACGCTGTCAAGCATGAGAATCCCACCAATTGCGGCTAAACGAGCTCTCATCCTTGCTGCCCTCTACAGGGGGTGTTTGTTCTGTTTATGTCAATGCTCATTTCATACATACATACATATCCGATTCTTTTCGTATGAGTTTTTTCTTGATTCATGACACAATCAATCACAGACCAGACCAGGTTTCAAAAGGAGAAACACCCGACAGCACACACTCTCTCTCTTACGATGCGTCATGTTCAAGACTACTAAACTTAGCGAAAAAGCCTTCCGCTTCTGCAAGGCGTCTTCTGGAATACATAAATAATTTCCACAATCTCCACAGTCGATCCGACGCCGTCTCTTGGTTGATACCACACCGCTATCCAATCAGCCCTGCAAATCCAGATTTTCGTGCTCTCCATGGCAAATTATCTGCCAAGGGGGACTGACGGGTGAGTCCTCCTAGCCTCTACCGACTGGCTGGACGACTTTGCCCGGGACCTAGGAAATGCCCCCCGAGCAAGCCAGACATGTCATGCTATGGAGACAAGTTGTCTCCATACAATGGCCATGTCTAGCTGTAGCTTGTGTTTCTAGTTCTCCGAGACTATCATCGTCTACTCCGTGAAGAGAAAAAGCTCCTCTTTGCTCAAACGCCTTCAATCTTATCAAGTCGATACTATTCATACCATCGCCAAATTTCGTTCGTCCTCGGGCTCGCTATTTGGTCAGTGAACTCCCCTGCCTCTGACGCCAAGTTCACCCTAGCCTAAAGAACCTGGCCTCTGTTGCAATCGTCAACTCGGCCAAGCCATAATGCCCCCCTCCGCAGGGGTTTGTCCAATCACGTTGGTCCCAGCTTTCTTCTTTGGCGTTCCCAGGAC
Source organism: Fusarium mexicanum (assembly GCA_013396015.1). NCBI lineage: Eukaryota > Fungi > Ascomycota > Sordariomycetes > Hypocreales > Nectriaceae > Fusarium > Fusarium mexicanum. The sequence continues at coordinate 3,208 of JAAOAM010000393.1, forward strand.
ACGGGCTCGGGCCTCGGGATGTTCTGCTTCTGGTGGGTGTGACAGCCCCAATCCCAGCCAAGTTCCAGGACCAGCAGCCGGCTCTTCTGGCCTCTCTCTCTATTGTGAGGGAACTCCCCTTCGTCAATGCGAATTGTTTCTTATGCAAGGGTGACGACACTCGGTATTCACTTCAGCTGTCAACTTACCCGAGCTACATACAGAAACACTTTGACATGTCTGTCTCACTTCCTACATGAACTGCTAAAATCTGACGAACCAACAAAACGGCCGTTGAAATGCAAAGCCTGGAAAGCTTAAACGAGACAGAGTTTACTGACACCTATCAGGCTGGGTATGGGCCTGCAGGACGCCATCTTGAAGATCAAACTCACGGAGCGCTGAAGCCTCTGTGGGGAGAATTGTACATACATACCGTGACATACCTGGTTACGGAAGCCATGTCCATCCTTCCATGACCCTCGCCAGGTCCAGAAACCTGTAACCCTCCGAGGACCTCTGCGGTCATGTCTCGGAGCTATCTCTTTAACGAGGTCATTCTCAGGTCAAGTCCGCCACGTTCAATCCTGATCCTTCAGCCTGGAGATGAACAGGGCTTGAAGCCCAGTTCACTCTTGTCAGACCAGGATCGTGCGGATCTCTCGTTCTTCGTCATCGCCTGTCCTATCCTACCCTTGGTCTGAGCTGGTTACCAAAAGAAAGGTTTTCCCTTCCCTTCCCTTTCCATTCCTCCGGGCAGATCATGTAATCCCGCCTCTGCCGGGAAATCACACAGAGTGGAACTCGTTCGCCCTGAGTCAAATCTACTGACTGGTTACCGAGCGCCTGGGTACGAACGATGAGACAACAAGCGAGGAAACACCAGTCATTCCATCAGAGGCGGAAAAAAAAGGAGAGATTTGTCTCGGCCGGTTTTGCCCCGGCGTAGTCGGGCTAGACACACGACAAGACACTCGTAACTTGCTAGTGTATATGGATAACTGCGCATGCAATAACCAGATACGAAAGGCGAATCTTGCTTCAATAACACTTCACGCAAGAGGTGTGTGGATTTGTTACTCAGCAAACACTAATGTAAACGATGCAGACCGCTATTTGACAGCTGTACGATGTCAACAACGCATGCATTATGCATATGGAGACAATGCAGGTTTTGACAGTCTCGAACTCGGAGGCCTTTTCGCATCTCGAAAACTTCAGCATCTCGAACTCGATGAAGATGAAGAAAATCTATACGCGAAAACCGCCAGGGCCGCTTCAAGCGCTGACAGGTAGAGGATGCAAGGCACAACCTGTCAACCCCAGATTTGGCACGTTACTTAACAAGGAGTCGGTGGCTTTTTCTGTTCTCTGCGGAATTGTCCCCGCTACGTAGTAGACTGGCGGAACCACCAAAGAGGTGAACTTGGTCGCTAAACTCACCGGTTTTACTAGTCGCCGCCAAGTTCACATGAGTTGCAGAAGTGCTTTATGATGGTTGCTTTGCGGGCGGCTTCTGGACCGGGCCGGGTAATGATGGATTTAGGCATCATGCGATTCTTATTGAAGACTTTGTTCCTCATTTGTATTTGATAATCGTATTCGGGGTGAGTTTAGAGAGAGCTTGGGAGATCTGGAAGAGCCGGCACTGCGAATACCCTACATCGGATACATACATGAAAGAGTCACTAGGATCGGTCTTTGATGAAGTGACTCCGGCGCCTTGCGAAGGACAGAGAATTGATCATGCTATGACTTTCTTCCGATGAGACAGTCGCTTCTGCCGTTCACTCCCTATATGATCGGCCTACAGCATAGCAACATATCATGATAAGCAGATCGCGCCTAAGAACTCGTCATGATGATTCTAGCGTGAGCATCCATGCATTGCAACAAGGTACAGTTACCAGTAACCTGGTTAATCATGACTCCTCAAGGATGATCGCGAAGGAAGCGATATTTGCGATGTAACATAGGCAACAGAGTGTCTATGTACCAGAGACTGTTCCAGGGCATCTTGAACAGTTACTACCCCATGTCCTCGGCAGATTCCTCATCAGAAGCATAAAGGTGTACATCTCGGCCGAGGGAGGATAAAAAGCAATACCGACGGACACAAAGTTGGCCTATCGTAGATTGATTGTCCCCCATGTTATGATGGGATCCTTGTCTTGCACCAAGTCTGCGGAACCGTGCTGCTGGATATTGGCGAGATGACGCAGAATGTAAAACCGCATGGGGTCTTTGCTTTGCCATCAAGAGGCACCCAGATTCTTCTCCCTGTGAGACAAAAGACGTGCTCTCTTTTGGGGGCCTATGCTCAAAACAAGACAGGACAGGGGTGTGTTGAGCGCGAAAAGGGAGGGACTGGATGGAGATCCTGACATTTCTGTCGCACATGCCTCTTCAGGAAAAGAAGGGTCCAGATTGACTGAGATATTTTCACTTTGGAAGGGAAGAGAGTTGAGTTGGGCATCAAGATCTTCAGAGGTATCTCCACTGCTAAATCCCGAGGCAATGGACATGTGTGGGACTTTGCCTGGATCGGAAAGAATTTACCCATTACCAAGCCGTTGGGTGAAAGCTTAATTTCATTCGTTCTATTACCGTGAAGTTAGTAATTATTTCTCTCTTTGCCCTTGCGTTTCATGAGATTTGTTGCTTGGCTTGGCTTGGCTTGGCTTGGCTGCACTAGAGAAACTGAGAGAGAGAGAGAGAGAGAGAGCCGACGTGATGTGGGATGGCTCGCGGCTGTGCCGTTCTCGGCGTCGGGGTCCAGGAACGTTCCGTGTAGCGAAAATGCGTCCCTTGCTTATGAAGACTTCCAATGGGGTTCGATATCGAGGGTATGTACATACAGTACATTACTGTATATGGAAGCACAGCTACGCAGGTAACACTGAACAGAGAGAGTACCTACAGCGCTCCAGAGTTGATGACGACTCAGTGGGGGGCGTGTATCTGTTACAGCTCAGGTCAGGCCAAGCCAGGTCAGGTCAGTCTAGATATTATTTGCCGGTGGAAGGATTGATTCGATTCGATTCGACTCATTCCTCCATTCACCGTCTGTCACTTGTCAGATTCGATAGGGACGGCAAGCCAGGAGTAGGAGGTTTTAAGTTAAGTTATACTACTTACGTGCATGGAAATGAATGCACGTCTTGATAAGTGCATCTCGGGTCAGACGTTCCGAAGACGCCTTGGGTAGTGTCGTGAGAATTATACTCTCATTGGAGTAGGAAAACCGTCGTGAACGGTAAGTCTCTGTGCCAATAAACGCGTAAAAGTCATAGCGCTCTTTGGCTGGCGTGAGGTGACTTGAGATTGATTGATTGACGGGCTTCTCGTACTTGTATCCCTGTCATATTGTGCAGGTTGACGATCAAACCTTTCCGAGGATGGATCATAACGGCATTCCTATTCCATCTCAGCCATTTGCTTTGGTATCGTATATGCACACATTGTCATAGCGATATCGATCATCGACTACAGAGCAAGGCCTGTTCTGCTTCAGGGCGTCTCCAAGACATGGGTTGAGAGGGAGAGTCAGGGAGTCGTCGAGTCGTAAACTCAAAATAGGTAGACAGGGCAGGGCGTGCGCTGTTAGAGTTTGCAGGGGACACTTAACGGGCAAAGCTGGCGATACTACTGGGCGTTAGCCGTTAGGTAGTCTAGTGTCGGCACATCCCTCACCCAAACACCTGCCTCCGAGGAGCCTTCTACAGCGTCGGTCCCAATCAGATACCGCTGAGGACCTCTGTGGTCCTGTGTCGGATGCATCGTTGGCTTCCCCTAGCGGGCGTTTTTGACGCCGGCAGACTCGACGTCCTCGTGTCTTCAACTGGGTACGGTAGCCAGCTGCCCTGGCCCTGCCCTGCCAGGCCTTGCGATAGTTGCAGTTACAGTTACTCTAGTTAAACGAGACGTGGGGAGGGTTGCAATTGCGAGGTTCGGTCATATGCGAGGCTTTGATGAGAGTCAGTCAGTCCCTCCCTCTTGTTGTCTCTTTTCTCCTCGCGATGCGGATCGCCAATAAAAGACTTCGGAGGCGACGCCGCGCGGGAATAGAGACTAGTCGTTAGGGATTTTCAGGGCCCTGAGGATCAAATTCCTGTCTGGGAAATCCGAAGATGAGCGGCATATGATTTACGCTGTTCCAGATCTCTGGGTCAGTTGGGCATGAATTGGGCTTCAAGTTCGACGACGAAAACATTGCCACTCTGAGAAAATGGGAATTGTTGGGTAGAATAGGGGATTTTGATGGGGGACGATGGAAGTCTGGTGTTTCGTGAATGTGCTTGTGAAGTTTCTGTATTATTGCCCCTGGATTCGTAGAGTTGAGGCCTGGTATGCTCGTAAGCCTCCTCACAGACTCTCGACACTTGGTGATGTGAGCTTGTCTCAGTGAAAAACGATGGTATGTATTAGTGAATTGCTTCTTGAGGCCTCCTCCATCTTGAAACAGAACAGTTGAAGCCCCTATACCGGTACTGCATCCATCCCCAGCCCAGTTACCCATCCAACTCGTGCCCTCTCATCAGGTCACTGCCCCCTATGAATCTATCAAAGGCTCTATCTCACTCCGCAACTCAACCAGATGCTTCGCCAAAGCCTCCTCGCGATCCCGAAACGCCTGAAAAGACACATCCACGACCCCCGCGAACATGGACGCTGCGTTCCCAGCCCCTGACCACCGCGCCGTCGAACCTCTCAGACGAGATAAGAACTCCTCTGCCAGCTGGATCGTGAGAGACATCTGCAGAAATGGAGACGACTCTACAGCGAAGGACCCTACCGTCACGGCGGGTAGTTTCCAGAAGCTGAAGGTCGTACCTGTGTCTGTCTGTGTTGCTAGCTCTGTGTGTACGAGGCTGAAGACTCGTTGATACATGTCGAGCAGACGCACGTATGTTGACAAGATGAACATTGCATTGCCCGGATCACTTCCATCAATGGTAGAGTGATGCATCTTACTCCCGTCATTGTTGGAAGGTGGTTTCTCAAGAATATCAGCGACACGTCGCGTGAGCTTGAACATATCCTCAATGGGAAACCCCTGACTTCTAAACCTCTCATCAACAGGACGACTCATCAGGGGTCCATCCTGGGGAGAAGGCAAAGCGGATGCCAGGTCCAGCAGCCGGGCGTTTATGTCGGACAACTGCGCCATCCAGTGAATCGGGGGAACCTCGTGCTGCTGCAGCGGCGACAAGTCAGCGTCGTGGCGGAGCGTGATCCGTCTGGGCCTAGGTCTACTACTCCTCTGCTGCTGCTTCGACTGCGTGCGTGACGCGCGCTTGTCAGAGGTGCTGCTGTGCTCAGGTGCACAGCTCAGGGGCACGACGTGCTGCTGGTGAAGGGCGTCACGCTCTGGTGCAACTTCACCCGGCGGCTGGTGATAAGGGTGTTCAGGTGGCTGCTGCTGCTGTTGGTGCTGGTGCTGGTGCTGGTAGAGAGGTGCAGGTTCCCAGAACACAGGACGAGTTCCGGGGAACTCGGAGTGAGATAAATACTGAGGATTTATGAAGAAGGCCAGCTGCTGGTCGAAGGTGAAGGCAAAGTCGGTGCTGTCGACTACGGGATCGGGTGAGACAGGGACAGGGACGGAGACGGGGAGGATATGACTCTTAGACGTCCGGCTGAGGCTGTTGTCTGTGTCCGTGTGTGTATGGGTATTGGTATTGGTATTGTTATTGGGTATTATTGACACCGTTGCTTCTCCTTGACTCGGCTGTGAGTCGGTTGCATCCAAGACAGCAGAAATAAGAGGGTGATAAAGCAGAATGGTAGGGGGCACGTACCCGCGTCGGGTGAGACAAGACTCGGATCCTCTTGACTATCTGTCCGTCGTCGTTTCGGCGAGCGGCGTCCACTCGAAGTAGCCGTAAGAGAAGAAGTCGTCCCGTTATCAACAAACTGTTGCTGCTGTTGCTGTTGCTGCTGCTGACTCTCTGCAAGCTGCTGCTGGTTCTTCCTATACCGTAGCGACGGACTAGACTTGCACTCCGTCTTGAGTCTGACGCACCGCTCGCACGCCTCGTCGTTATATCGTTTGCAGCTGAGTTTCTGCGCGTGACAGCGATCACAAGCTTTCCGATGGACCGTCTCTGCCATGACATCAGACTTTTGGTCTTTTCGAAAGGCGGCAAAGAAATAAGGGGGGGAACAAAGATGGGCGGTTTATAGAAAGAAGGGAGGGAAGAATTTAGTGATGCTGTATTATGTTCTTGGTGGCACAGTAACAGCTCTTCCCAGACTTTGAGAAGTAGGAGGAGGAGGAGATGGGAGGAACAGAGGCTCATGCATGGACTCGCCTACGGAGCGTGTCGTGCTGCATCGAGGATCCTGTCGCTTTTGCCAGTGAGGCGGTTCCGATGCTGTCGGTATCCTCGTCGTGAGACCATGTCAGGGGTATCCGATCCAATGGATCGGCGTCGATGAGCAAGATGAAGCAGATGAGAATCTGCTATGTACGTCTCGACGCCGTATCTAGAGATATCATCAAGTGGAAGATACTGAACTCATTACTTTGAATCAAGCATTCATATCAAGTCAGAAACCAACTCCATTCCTCATTATCATAAAAGTCTCTCATCAATCTCAACAAGCGGTGGCGTCTCTTCCCTTCTCTGCAATGTATCACAGCAGCACGCCTTGTGCCCCTCGACCATGTGGTGCAACACGAGGCACGTCTTTCTCTGCTAGCCCTGTCCTTACAGAAAGCCTCGTTTGGGCCTTTCCCTTTTCTTCACCGCAGATTTGAGAAAGAGGCTTGATTGATATATCGGTTCGACGGTGTGCTTCATTGGAGGGTAGTTCGGCGAGCTGCAGTTGCGTGGAGGCGAAGAAGACGAAAGCGATTTGTTGAAGAGCTGAGTCAAATATTGCGATTGCGGCCAGTCACTGGTCTGAATGGCAGCATTGCTCTTCTTTAGCTGCTATATTCTTGTAAGTTGTGCTCTTTATGCCCCTCTACTCACTCTCTAACATAAACCTACATACAATCACACCACGTTCCATGATCACTTTTCATGACATCTCCCATCATATCACCTCAGATCATGCCAATTCTCCACCCATAACTAATACGTAATACCTCCCCCAACTCAATCTCGATCGGTTCATCATCCGATCTCATCCCCACAGACAAGGGTATCAATATTTACTTTTTCTCCCCCATCGTCGTTTAAAGTGACTGCATACAACGTCGTCCACAGACAGGCGAGACATTGGACGGTGGCGTCCAGTCGTAACTCAAGCCTTGCCTGGGAAGATAAAACACTCACACACATGTTGTCGCTATTGTCTCTCGTTACTTTTACTCGTGGCTCGTCTCACTGTACTACATGTGATACTGATACGTCGGCTATTTACCAAGACACACTCTTAAGTTCTTCACTTTGGATATTATCGAGCCAGAAGTGAACGAAGGTTAGGTTGAATCATTCTTTTTTGTTCTTGAGGGTGGTATCTGGTATCTAGTATATGCACTCTTTCTTCAATCTGAGCAAACAAAACATACCGCTGCAAAAAGCACAGCAGATCCTCAACGCCCTCGACATGCCAGACAATAAACCGATCGAATACAAGGAAACACATCATATGCAGCGCATAACTTTTTAAATATCACCAGTCTTGAAGAGCTCGAGGTGCTGGCGCTCACGGGGAACACCGTTCTCCTCGAGGAATGCCCTGACGTTGACCATCCAGTCCTCAGGTCCGCAGATGTAGTACTCAGCATCAGCGTTGTCGAGCTGGAGAAGCTGTTCCTTCTGGAGCTTGGCAAGGTCGATCTCGCCCTTGAAGTCGTACTGATCACCCTCCTTGACGTCCTCAAGGAAGATCTTGGCGGTGATGTTCTCGTGCTTCTTAGCAGAGTCGAGAACATGGGGAACGAAGCAGGTAGAGCCAGAGTAGCGAGCGCCGTGGATCCAGGTGATGGGTCGTGAGGCAGTCGGGGACTGAAGAACTGAGTCGAGGATAGAGACGAGAGGAGTGGCGCCAACACCAGCGGAGAGGAGAACAAGAGGCTTCTTGGCAGCAGAAGTGTCGGCAGGGTCGAGGGAGAACTCTCCAGCAGGAGGGCTCAGCTCAAGCTCGTCGCCGACGTTGTATCGGTTGTGAAGTCTTGTGGAGAGAAGACCAGCAATCTTGCCAGCAGCGAGATCCTCAACAGCAGGCTCCTCAGTAGGGCCCTGGAGCTTGACACTGATGCGGTAGTGGCCGGTGCCAGGAGCCTCGCTCAGACTGAACTGACGGCTCTGAAGAAGACCATCAAGCTCAGGGATGGGAATCTGCACGCTGACGTATTGTCCGGGGAGGAACTTGGGCAGAGACTTGCCATCAGTAGGCTCAAGGTAGAAGCTAGTAACAGAGTCGTTCTCAGCCTCCTTCTTGACAATCTTGAACTTGCGCCACGAGTTCCATTCGCCAGCAGCCTCATACATCTGACCCTCGCGCTGGATGAAGATATCAGCGAGCTGGCCATAAGCAGCAACCCAAGCGTCCTTAATCTCAGTCGTCAAAGCAGAGCCGAGAACCTCGCCAATGGCACCAATGAGATGTGTGCCGACGATGGGGTAGTGCTCTGGCTTGATGAAGAGAGAAACATGCTTGTGAGCAATGCGCTCAACGGCGTGGGAAAGCTTGCCAAGGTCGTCGATATATGTGGCGTAGGCTAGGACAGAGTTGGCGAGAGCAGCTTGTTGAGCTCCAGTCTGCTGGTTTCGTAGAGAGAAGTAGTTCTTGAGCTCAGGATGAGCGCCGAGCATGTTGCGGTAGAAAGTGGTGGTGATAGTCTTGCCATGCTCCTTCAGGATGGGAGCAGTTGACTTCACAATTGCTACTTGTGCTGCGGTGAGAGCCATTGCGTATTGCTTGTTTGGCGTTGAAGAGATGTGAGGAAGAGTTGAGATATTGTTTGTAGTGTTGATATACTAGATGATGCCGAGAATAATGTCGTCAAACTGGCCAACCTTTAGACCCTTTATATACCATGCCGGAGAACCAGTCATGGCGCGGAGAAAGAACATTACGCTCTTCATGACTCTCAAGGCCAGATATCATGCCATGCGAAAAGAATAGCTCATGGACCTGAATACAGCGCCGTTGGCCGTGTGGGTTCCTGGATCACGGTCCGATCTTGATGGTGGTCTGATGGTTTTGGTTAGAGCATCTCCGCGGGGTGAGCCGCACGTCACCGGGATTGGCATTGGGGCTTCTTTTTTTGGATACCGTTTTTTATGTTAGTTACTGCATTCGTTAATATGTTTCGTCGGATCCAGACTGATGGAAATGCAGGGCCCAACTATATCCCCAGGCTTGACGTTCCTTTCGTGCTGATGCCCCGCCGTCTTGCGTGTAAGTTTGGGAGAGGCAGGGTAGTCAGAGCAGAGACGATCAAATAACCAACCCTTGCCTTATGTCACGGTTTTGCATACACTGCATTGAGTTGTCTGGCGGCCAATAGCTCAAACATGTCAGTTATTTTGTGCTGAAAGGCCTCAATTGCCCAGGGAAAAAGTCTTGCACTTCACGGAGATGCGGAAATACCCAGCTCTTGACCTTAAATTTTCGATGCCACGAGCTTGGAACATTGAAAGCTGTGACAAAGAGTGGGCTGACACCTGTAAATAAGCATCGGATCACCCCGGGTTCTCGAAGATAGATCGGAACGGCTCTTGCGGCTGCAACGGGTCGAGACTGTAGATTCCTAGCATCGACAAAACATCAGTCGCATTCGCAGGGGGCGGAATGTCACCGCGCGAATCATTGCTGCAAGATTGATAAGCTCCTCAATTTGTGTCTCCTTGTGACTTGTAAGGCATGACAGGTCTTGTCTATTCCATCCCACGTCATGACCTTGATGCATATCTTGGCATGAAAGCTGAAAAGGTGTCGTTCAGACAAAGGAACAATTCCGCCCTGCTTGACAATTGCTCGTCTCTCGTTGGTCAATGGATCGCCTCAATTCATCCCTCACTCATGATACCCACTGCAACGGCGGCACAGCCCACAAACATCAACAACTCCACCATGATGCCAAGCAGGGCTCATAAATCTTTTTCTCGTGGAAGCTCCCATCGGCCGCGTGGCCTAATGGCTAAGGCGCTAGATTTCGGTTCCAGATCTCCCGAACTCTCTAGAGATTCCAGGTAGGTTCTCATTCAAACGACCTTCTCTGCATCCAGGCACTGACATCTCCAAAAGGTTCGACTCCTGGCGTGGTCGTATGATCTGATCTATGTCACATTTTTGGCCAATTTTTAATGTTGGCTTCTTGCATTAGCCCTGAACATCACTGCCTTCTTGAACTCGCTAATGAATGCGTTGGGTATTATTGTCAAGAGTTGTCTAATCGCTCAAATCACCGCTAGCCGGTAAGTATTTTCCGTGAAGGCGGAAGCGTCGGCCATTCTCTTTTGTAACTGATGGGAACGCTGTAACTAACGTAAAAAAACGACGAGATCCCGTCATCGCGGCCGAATGGCTTTGAGACGAGATCATACCTCGCGAGGTCTGTGGTTCCTCCAATAACTATCACCGGGCTGTTGTACTGTCTCGATCGAACGGCACCCGGGGTGCCAATGGTCTTCTTTGGTTCCAAACGGCCACATAGCAATCGTGTTGACCTCGTCTGGTTGACAGGGCTGTGGCTTCTTCCAGGTTGACCAACCAAGATCACCCATTAGTACCCGAATCACTGCTCGACCATGACTGATCGCCTTTTCCATTTCAGTATCGTTTTCGTTGTCAAGTCTGATCCTATAATCGTTCAAATCTGAGCCGGATGCTTCGAGCAAGGCATTGCGGACCGAGAAAAATGTTTGACAGATAGTGCCCAATACCGTGTTGAGAGATGTGTAAATCAACTCATCTTCGAAACTCCATTGTTGCCTGGCTTTGAGGGCTGGCCGGAGATAATGTACTCGACATTGCTCGATAGCATCGGCAGTCCTGTTAATCTCTCTTTGATCTAACATGGACTTATCATCGGGTGATGGCGGTGCGTCGTACCAGGTCAAGGTGGCAGCCTCAACTTCATCGATGAAATAGTGCGACTGCAACGGTTCGTGCACCATGAGTGCCAGTCTCTTACTGTAACGAGCGACGACAAGGTCCGTCACGCTTTGCCAATCCACGATAAACCTCCGAGGCTCACGCAACACCTTAGCCAAGTACGCCTTGATATCTTTGAGCTCCTCTAGCGTCGCCGAACCGAGTCTCTTCAGATCTGGGCGCCCCACGACAGTACTGGAGGTGTTGATGGGAAAGAAGAGGCCGGACACCATTGACGAGAAATCGATTCGAAGTCGATTAGTTCCGACACCATCGTATCGCTCGCCAATCGCTCTCACAAATTGGAACGTTGCCAGCCCGGATTTCCCCATGATATGGTCCATCAGCTCTGTGCGCATCATGCTGACCAGATCTAAGCTGTCCGCAAAGTTGCAATGTATAATTTCGATGCCAGCCTCAATTCGAACAAAGCCATCCATGCCCCATTCAGATGCCAGTTCGCACAAATCATGAGCTCGGTTCCGTTCATCCATACTTCCCCTATTGGTGTTGTTCTCGCGAAGGACCAGATCTTGGGAATCGAGTGTGCCCATGTCGGTTTTTCCAGCACTCATACCATCAATCACCAGAACTTTTAGGTCACGGTTTGTCTGGTACGTGTGAAAGTAACCCCTCACGACACCAGGGTTGTCGTCCCCTTTTGTGTCAGCAGCCTTATCCAACTGATCGTTGCCATTGTCGGTCTTTATGTACTCGCTACGACGTCGTAATTCCTGACGGTCTTCTTTCTCTCCAGTCTGTCCCTTATCCGTATCCGGCTTCTTTGTGCCAGGAGGAGGTCCTGGCGGCGGTCCAGGGTGTCTTCCCCCAGGACGATACTTGAAAGATCGCGCAAAGTTTTCGGCGTGTTCGATATCAAAAGCCAACCACTCGGGCCCAGTCGGTGTCACGTTTTGTCGGGAACCGTGGTAAAACATGGTGCCTTCGGGCACAGTAGCTGGAAAGAAGCCAAATCCATTATGGTACAGGGCAGAGCCCCATTCTCGACCTGCGGAATGGATCGCATTAAAAACCATGTGCGCCCTCTCTTTGGCATACTCGTGTTCTGGCTGGATTCGCTCACGGCCTCTCGCGACACCAAGAGCGAGCGCTAAAACGCCCAAAACACCAAACGAAGCCTTTGGAACCATTATAAATCGCTGGAATTCTGATATTGTTTCCTGTAAAATGAGAAATACGTGACTCCGAGGTCAGAATGCCTCACATCAGCCAACATTGGAAAATGCCGGGAACACGTCTTCAGCCGCGCGGCCAGTCACATCGTAGATCCCGACTAGCCGGTTGCTGCTAACCCATTCCTGCGAAGAATTGTCGGAGATAGATCTTATCTTAGTGGAGATAGTTGCAACATCACCAGATTGATAAGAAACGGCTTGCATCGGAGAAATAGGCCTGCGATTGACTAAGTAACCGGTGGAAGGCATTTTAGCTGGCAACTTGGCCCAAGTTAGCTTTCTTTGGCCACTTTAAACATCCTGTTTCTCCTCATGACAACTCACATGATAACACCGTTGGTGATTGTCAGCTTTTGAAAGTGAACCACATGCTTGTAAAGCAAAGTCTCAAATGCGCAAGTTGACGCCTCGTATGATTCGAACTCGTTTCGTTAGCCATTGTGACTTTGGAATAATTTCGTACCAATGTTGTGATGGTGTTGAAAGTTCCAGAGGCTACCCTGTTCCATGGGATAATTCCTGGCCGCGTGTGCTCATGCCATCCATAAATTTTATCAAGGACTTCAAGAACCACGGACCGTCTCCATCCATGATGACTTTGAAGCATGAGAGCATGGGGTTATGTGTTACCACACTCGGTGGGCAAGGGTTGCGCTGAGCCCGACGGTACAGGTACATGCAGTACTTGCATCGTGGGTTCCACCGCTCTCTGTTTTGCCGCCTTTTCTGCGAAACTTGAGGATTGAAGCACATGTAATCTCTGCACGGCGCCCGGAAGCTCACCCGTCCGCTTTGGATCTGTTGGGGGACCTTGTCCGACACATCCAGGACAAAAGCAGATCCAATGAAGATGTTGCTGAGGCACATGCGTACTGCCGGTAGTGGGATGATTGGCACCTCTACAAACCAACAAGCTCACCGCCGGTCAGCGATCAAGGATGTTAAGGCTCGATAGTGATACTTTCTATCATGAACCTTTGCATTGAATAATTGATATCTCGGTAGGGGCTCAGCCATAAGCTCAAGATGCCTGGAAGGTCATCATACGATTGGGAGGGCAGCTGACCGAATCTTGAGACGGTGAAGAAATGAGCAAGCCACGATCTGTACGGAGGTCGTACGAAATGCAGTACGTATTCGGCGAGGTAACTCGTTCTGGTGTCAACTTGAGTGGGAGTTGTCTGGGAGAGATGTTGAGGCTGAGTTACGAGTCGGAGACCCTGCAACATGAGTTGAGGAATGCTTGTGAAGTTCTTTGTAAAACATGTTTATTAAAATTGTACGCGCCGTTAATTGAGCGGCGAAAGACCCCGGATTGACTTTGAACCACGCCAAGTTCAAGCAGCACCCGCATGCTTGGAACTGACCTACATAAGTTGGTATTCAGGCTGAAGATGAAGTAGATAGGGATAGATAACAAGGAAGAGGCAAGTCCCTTGCATAATCGCCTGAGACGTCCATTGTTCTATGATGCATCGAGATGGTTGAGGATCCATTATCAAGGTTGAGTGGGTGTCCTGGAGGATAGCTTCCCCGGGCCCTGAAAACTGGACTGGCCGGCGGGGGCTTCACCAGCGGGTCGGGGGGCTTGTTTCCGCCCGCAGTTTCCTGCCCCCGGACACTTACCTCGTGGAACGATGCCCAGGCCTGGCAGCTCACGCAATTGACGGACCCCACCGACAACGCGGGGTTCCGCAGCGCTACTTCGTTTTAGGGCCCGTTAACACCTACAGTAGTGTACTTTCTAGGTGACAGCCCAGCAGTTGACAGCTGAAGCAACAGACCAATAAACTTACCCTAGATTTCCAAAAGAAGACATAGAGTTGATCTGGTGCCAGCCGAGTGTCAAGGTGCAGTGGACTACAATAAGACCCCCACAAAATAGAACAGATACAATTCGGAGGTTACCTGCGTTACTGTCTTGCAACTCTCCGATGTAATTCGGGTAATATATGCAGAAACTTGGAGAATGATCTCTCATATCTCACTGCCTGTGATGATTTTGAGAGCTACCGCAATAGGCAATGCTCTCAGAGTCCCGTAACATTATTCTTTCCTGTGCAATGATTATCACCAAGCCCGCCTGTCTAACCAGTAACTGGCTAGCCTGAAGCGGGACAGCATTACACTTTGAAGCTCATTACACAATAGCAACTCAATGGATAGTAACAAGAATGAGTGATGCTGTGGCTGCATCCTTGGGCGGCTCACAAACCTCACCGAGTCCCTCTTTTCCTTCTTTCTGCGGTGCTCAGAATGTCACTCGTCGCATCTCATCTTCCCACTCTTCCCTCTTCTCCTCACTTTGTCCCCTTCATCAAAACTTACCAACAGTATCTGAATGCGACGCCGTACCTGCAGCAAGCACGTTGGCGGCGCTTAGATTTGAATATTTTCAATTTTGTGTCTCTAAGAAAGTCGTGATTCATAACGACTGTTTCTTCAATCTTCGAGCACCAAAGTCAAAGGCCCACGATCCAATTCACCCAATCCGGTGATCTCATAGCGCATATCAGACCACGTCCCCATTACCTCACTTGGCCCTGCATCTCTCGTTCTCCGGACCCCCCGTTTCCGTGATTCCGAGCTCTTCGGCTTTGATAATTTGTTTCGATTTCGTGTTTATCGTTGGTAACGAGAAAATCGTTACCTTGGGTTTGAGCTTCCAAGATAAGGTATTGGGTAAAAACCATTGTCAACTGACACGCAGACGGGCCATCGCAGAAGAAGTAGGTGCCACCTGCAGTTTCCCAACGCCCGCTCCTGCTTGCTTCCATCCATCCCGTGGTTTCGCAACTCACAAAGGCGGCAAGGGCAAGGCCTCATTCAATTTTTCTTTCTTGCCTCCTCAACCAAACACGAGTCAACGTGATATCACGAAGCATTACAAGGTTGTCCAAGCTTCTCCTCGCCCTCGATTCCCTGACACCACTCGTCTCCTCACCTTGAAGAATCATCACCTGCTCGAGTTACTCACCTTGTTTCCTGAAACGTAACTGGCTCTTGACCCCACGCCCAGTCTCTTAACCCTTCCCCGCCCCCAGTCGGCTTCCTTGTCTGTTTGTCTCACACGAGGCCGTCAAGTACTGTACATACATCACCACCCTCGTCAACCTCCTGCAGAGACCCGCGCTGACGGGGCCTCCTCTATTGTCCAGGTACCTCAACCAAGCTTGACCTTGTCTTCCATTCTGCACATTGTCTGGCTTCCCTGCTCGGTCGCTGCCAACACGAATCTCTCAGGGCCTTCGATCCTCATACTCTACCATCTCACCCGGGGTGTCCACGTTCAAGCTGTGCTATAGCTCCACTACTCTTTCGATCCCGACCTCCTTCTCACGACCGCCTTTCTGTCTGTCTGTCTGACCTGATCAAGGAGGTGTACCAAGACTATATCTTGTCGCCCAGCCCAGCCGCAGTCTTGCTCATTCTCCTCACTTCTTCTACATCCATCCGTAGCTGTTTCACTTGAGCTTTCTTCTCTTCACGTCACAGAGAGAGCTCGTTCTTTTTTAATTAGCACCAAAACCTACCCCGCCTTTACAACTAGTACCCCACCAATTGCTACAATTGCTGCCATCATGAGTTCCAACAAGCCTACCCGCAAGTTTTCCACGGGCGCTACGTCGCACCGCAAGAGGCAGATGAGCCTTCTCGTCGAGAAGGATGGTCACGTCAATGCCCCTCTCCAGGTAAGTTTGCTCTTGATCTCCCGTGCTTCCCATTTTCGTCGTATCATGTATCCCTCATGACAACTTGCGTCATAGCAATTGGAGCTCTGGAGATCCCTGCATTATGGAGACCGAGGTCGGTCTCATCTTTAGCACATGAAGCGACTAACACAGTCCAATCGTAGACTCTGTACCTTGGAATCTCTGCCGTTTTCGCCGATGACCATACCGCCGTCATTGCACTTGCTATCCACGACACCGTCTACCTCAATGATTTCTCCATCAAGCACATCTCCCTCGATGAGGATATGCGTGAGGGCCAAGATCTCATTGCTAACCACATCATCAACGAGGTAGAGACTTATGAGCATGAGAACTTCGTCAAGTTTATTGGAGCTGGTCTTCCCGTGACCCTCAAGTACATGAGTCCTTCTCTGTGCTCGCGCCTTTGGCTTGACCTCGATATTGTACCTGTTGTGCTCCGACCCGACCACGAAGCCAAGGAGAAAAACTTCTGGGACGTCAAGCGCGTTGATGAGCAAGCAGATTCGATGGCCCGAAAGTGTATTCTGTAAGTTGGCAAGAAAAACGAATGTCCGCATAAATAGCAACTGACAATATTTGCTTCAGTAACTTTGGCCCCTCTCTTGTTCCTCATCTGCAGGTCGGCTACCGCGGTATTGTTCAGACAGACGCTGGTTTCCGTGTTCATCTCACCAACCTCCAAAACCACAAGGACACCTGCTCCAGTGCCACATGGGGTGCTATGCAGTTCTATGCCAACAAGCTCCGCGAGAAAAAGACTAAGATTGCATTCTTCAGTGCTACTCCCCAGGGTGGTGGTGTCGCTCTCATGCGACACGCTCTTGTCCGTCTCAGCCGTCTCTTGGGTGTTGATGTGACCTGGTATGGTATGTAGAAACACTCCAGAGCATGTCAACCATTACTCGATTCTAACTCGATTCCAGTCCCCAAGCCACGACCTGGCGTTTTCCGAATCACGAAGAATCAGCACAATATTCTCCAGGGTGTCAGTCACCCTGACCAGCGCATTTCGGACGCGGAGAAGGCTGCTATCACCGATTGGATTGAAGAGAATGCTAAGCGATACTGGCTGTCTGAAGGTGGACCTCTGCGTCCCCCTGAGGATGGTGGTGCCGATGTCATCATTGTAGGTCAATTGTTTCGCAGATGGAGATCACACGAGTTAACAACGGGTGTAGATCGATGACCCTCAGATGCCTGGCCTCGTCCCCATGATCAAGAGAACCACACCTGATCGCCCTATTCTGTACCGATCTCACATTCAGATCCGAAGCGATCTCGTCGCCATCGAGGGTTCTCCTCAGAATGACATCTGGAACTACCTGTGGAGTAACATCAAAGAGTCCGACCTGTTCATCAGCCACCCTATCCCCAAGTTTGTTCCTCACACGGTTCCCAAGGAGAAGGTCGTCTACCTCCCCGCTACTACCGACTGGATTGACGGCCTCAACAAACACATGAACAAGTGGGATACCGGCTACTATGCTCATATCTATAATCAGCAGTGCCGAAACCAGAGAATGACTGAGCTCGATTGGCCCAACCGTAAGACTATTTCTCCTCATTTATCAGCAATCAACTGACACCGATCTGCAGGCAAGTACATTGCTCAAGTTGCTCGATTCGACCCAGCCAAGGGTATCCCCACTGTCATCGACTCATATGCTGAGTTCCGCCGCCGTTGTGATGAGGCCAACATTTCTGATGTTCCTCAGCTCGTTGTGTAAGTCAATGATGTGCCAATGTCAGAACTGCTGCTAACCTTTGCAGATGCGGCAATGGGTCCATTGATGACCCAGATGGTGCCATCATCTTTGATCAGACCATGGCCCAACTTGAAGATCATTACCCTCACCTCCTCGACGACGTCAGCGTCATGCGCCTGGACGCCAACGACCAGCTTCTCAACATGGTCATTGCCAATGCCCACGTTATTCTCCAGCTGTCCACCCGTGAGGGTTTCGAAATCAAGGTTTCTGAAGCTCTTCATGCCGGGGTTCCTGTGATTGTCTCCAATGAAGGCGGTATTCCTCTTCAGGTCAAGGACAAGGTCAATGGCTTTCTCGTTACCCCCGGCGACTACAAGACCGTTGCTGGACATCTCATGGATCTTTACACTGATCATGAGATCCATTCCAGGATGTCTCATGAGGCTAAGAACGGTGTCAGTGACGAGGTCGGCACTGTCGGGAACGCTCTTGGCTGGTTCTACTTGGCTGCCAAGTGCCAGGAGCTGGGCTGCAACCCTGGCCTCAAAGGTAATGAGAAGTGGGTAAACGATATGGCTCGTGAAGAGGCTGGTTTCCCTTACACTGAGGGCGAGAATCGTCTTCCTCGCCACTACACGCAGCGAAAGGAAGAGGAGCCGGTCCAGGAAAACGGCGAGTAATGTTTTGAGCACCGTTGCTCCTTGTCTTAGATTCCATTTTATCCGAATATGTCTGGGGTAAGAAAAAAAGAGGATAGACGCTTATGTGTTTGAGGTCAAAGGATTGTTAGAAATGTTGTTCATGACTACGATGGGCTTATGTATGAAATGTTGGACTGTGTGGTCGGGAACGAATTCCACTTATATTCAGTATCAGATTTATGTTGAGCTTATGAAATACCATTATATAAAATCGGCCAGTGCCATTTTCTCTTGAAGTTACGGTGAGTGTAATGGCCTGCTCCTCTGAGATTGAATTCCTGTCAGTCCCTAGCTGTCTGTTTGCTGACCGCGTCAGTCTGCACAGAACCAACCATACACCGTTTCATCATTCTCATCAACCTTTGTTGCTAATACAAGAAAATAATGCTCAGTTTATGCTACAGCTTGATGCGTTGCTGTGATATCCTTTCTATCATCCTCAACCAACATCACACAAGGTTGGTCTTGGTGGGTAATCACAGCAGCCAGACACTCTGGTTATCATTAACCACGAACCCTTCCATATCACAATGATTCAGAAGCAATCAATTCCTTGGACTGTACATTATGGGCTTTCTTGCGTTTGATTGGATCCCTCGTGAACTGGGGAACTGGCGCAGTTATTCAGTCGCCAGTGCCAGGCAGGTGCGAGGCGGTTGCGTTTACGACTCACCTCAAAGGAAGGGGCCTTCAGATGACGACACCGACGGGACCTGAAATGTTTTCTTTTCTTTCGTTTTGTTTGTTTTGTTTACATCTCATCATCTCATTCTCGAGTTTCCTTTCCGTTTGCTGTTCCGTCTGTTATGCACAAATACAATCTTGTGCTACGATTGAAATCAGCTCTCGATGGTCTTTGGTTATCTCCATCAGCTTCTGGAACCTCTCACTCTTTACAGATCTTTCTGCAGTCTGCAAAGCTCTTCGTCTACTAAACTTACTGTCATGTCTGACCCTGGCCCTGCTCCGGATCCCGCTCCGGGTCCTTCTGTTCCACCCGCGCCTGATGTGACCGCGATGAATCCTGAGCGGGTTCGGATGCTCGCTGAGGCTCCTCGAGAGAAGTCTCCCAAGCCAGCCCTTTTCGTCAAGAGAGAGGAGTCTTTGGCTCCTTTCAGGATCACAGGCTCTAATGGAGATGCCTTGGGTGATTGGTCCAACCGTTCCTCCCGGGGCTCTCAGAAACCTGATGGAGGCTCCTTCAAGCGGTCCATCAGCGAGCTCATGATAGAGGCCAAGGAGAAACGTGACAAGAAGCCAAAAATCACTCCCGCGAAAAAGTACTACACCGATGTTCAGCCCCTTGGTCATGGTAAGCAAGAATGCAAGTGGTTACAGGTTCAAAAGCACTGATTGAATGCGTAGCTCCTCTGCCAGACGACTCCACCCACTACCTCACTTCACTCTTGCGAAACCGGAACTTGAACCTCTGCTTGCAGGCCGCTCCGAGCAAGAAGAATGATGCGCCTGGCAAACCCAAGACATATACCTTTCTCATCTCCAATGCTGGAATGGTTCAGCATGAGAGACTGTCCATGCTGGGCCATACTCGAGCTCTCCCTCTGTCCCTTCATGATCAGGACATCTCTTCTTCAGAAGGCGCCATTACCCGCACCGTGATTGGCGAGTTGCTTGAGGATGTTTGGCCTAGACTGACAAAGAGTGACAAGTATATGTACGCCAGGCAGCTCCGCAACCTCCTCAACAAGATGCGGAGTGAGAGCAAGCAGGGACAAGGTTTTCCCCTAGGATCTATCGAGGCAGGAAAGTACACCTTGCTTCAAGACAAGCATCCTGACCATACCTACTACGCTATTCGTCCAAGCCCCAACCAGAAGCAGTTCATGGCACTTCTCATGTCAACTTTGTATGAGTCGGTGCCCAAGGCCGTGTCCAAGGCCTTGATCTCTCAGTTTCGTACTGATTATTCTTCGGTGCTCACCCATGGGGCCTTGTGCCCAAAGAACATTGTTGTCTCTAACAACATTATCAGTTGGATCCTTGGTTGGGACTGTGCAGGACAGTATCCAGTTTGGTGGGAGTACGCGCGGTTCTTCGAGGCGAGAACTAGCGAGGCGAACAGTGACTGGTACAGTTACGCAGCTGAGATCTTTGAAGAGGAGTTCCCGGCTGAGTTGGCGGCCTACCAGGGAATCGCGAGATGTCAGCAGCCTTGATCTTGAAGGCTTGTGACCTGGCATTTTGTTTGCGCAAGCCGAGGCAACGTTTTGGCTTTTACTGGCGTCGAGCGGACGCAATACGCGACCGAACTCGGAAGGAACCGGTGGACCTTCCAGCAAATGGCGAAGTTTTATGTTTTGAGAAGCACGGGCTGATTGACCAGGGCTATCGAAAAGAGTCACGACTCCTAGTTTGGCGAATCCCTATGGGATATGATGGTGAAAACACATGATCATGGGAGCCGGTATCAAAAATTGTACGCCCTGGTTGAAGGCTCAGTGAGGGGCCAGGAAGCTTCTGAGATTTAATAAAAGTGTTGAAAGATAACCGGCCTGAAGTCTTTTTAAGATATACTGACCTTACCTGAGGATTCGTTACTAAGAATATAGATCACAAGTTTCCTTCCTGGAGAGTGCGCATATCTAGGTACTCTTTTCAAGTTCTCTTATTAAACCTCATGGTACTATACACTCGGTATCTTGACAAAGAAACAGGTGACGCATGGTGACGAAAAGTCGACCTTGGTTGGGTGCGTACACTTTATCGCTATTTTCCCCTTCAACTCTTCCGAGCTTTGCAACTTAGCTAACACGAACATATTTATTTCTCAAATCGCTTGGAAACAGTGCCCCAGTTAATGACCTCCCAGATGGCGCTGAAGTACTCGGCCTTGCGGTTCTGGTACTGGAGGTAGTAAGCATGCTCCCAGGCGTCAATACCGAGGAGAGGCTCAAGAGTGCCAGTGACGGGGTCTTGGTTGGGTCGGGTGACAATGGACAGAGTGCCCGAGTTCTTGTCCTTGACGAGCCAGGCCCAGCCGGAGCCCTGAATACCAGCGAGGGTCGCGTTGGTCTGCTTCTTGAAGGAGTCGAAGGAGCCAAAGTCCTCGTTAATAGCAGTCAGAAGCTTGCCCTCGGGCTCACCACCACCGCCCTTGCCATTGGGAGCAAGGTTCTCCCAGAAGAGAGAGTGGTTAACATGACCACCGCCGTGGAAGTTGATCAGGGGAGCTTGGGCAGCAGCGGCCTTGGCGTCGTTCTTGTGCTGGGCCTCAGCGAGGGCGTCGGTAGCGTTGTTGAAGCCGGTGACGTAGGTCTGGTGGTGCTTGGAGTGGTGAAGCTCCATGATCTGGCCGGAGATGTGAGGCTCAAGAGCGCCATAGTCGTCTGGGCTTTGTTAGCTGTGAAGGTCGGGGATGATG
>JAAOAM010000401.1:0-31203 GCA_013396015.1 Fusarium mexicanum
GTAATTTCCGGGGCGATACAGGCAGAGGTGGGGGACAAGCTGGAGGTGGAAGAGGAGGATATGGAAGGCCGACTGGCAGTGGTCAGCAAACTATCCAGATCTTTCCGTAAGGACCATATGAAGCAAAGTTATTGTCATACTAAATGCTAATTGTGTCGATACTATAGCAACTCCCAAAGCCAGAACTCCCAGGTTGCAAATGTCGAAGATGCATTCCACCCAGCGACAAAGAAGAAGCTCGATCTTGATAGCCTGAAGTTAACCGAAGGCTTTCCCAGCCGTCCGGGATATGGCACCAGGGGCACCAAGGTTGAACTTACGGCAAACTACGTCGAACTATTGCCGCCTTCGAGCTTGATTTTACATCGATACGATATCCAGATCAGCCCTGTAGCTGTCGGTAAGAAACATTTCCGGGTTGTGCAACTACTACTCCAGACGCCGGAATTTGCATCCAAACAGGGCGATATTGCAACAGATTTCAGATCTACTCTTGTCTCCAAAGCCAAGTTTTCGCAGGATGAGGTCCTCGTTGAAGTCCCCCATCGCCCAGAAGGTGAAGACGAACCGACTGCTAGGGCTACCGTATACAAGGTTCGTGTGCAATATACGAAAACTTTAGATGTCGGCGAGTTGGTCAACTACCTGAACTCAACGAGTCTCAACCAGTCATTAGTAGATAAGCAGGAGTTGACGCAGGCTCTGAATATCTTTTTGAACCACTACGCCAAATCCGCAAAGAACCTCGTCACAATTGGATCAACAAAGAGCTTTTCTCTCGGCAGTGAAGCAGTAAGAGGAGACATCGGCTCTGGTTTGGAAATCATTCGAGGCTTCTTTTCGAGCGTGCGCGTAGCGACTTGTCGCATTCTTGTCAATATCAACGTGAGCCATGGAGCATTTTATCATGCTGTTCCTTTACCGGAGCTCATGAGAAGTTACGGACTTCACAGCACCGTAATGTTGGAAAGGTTTCTCAAATTGGTTCGCATACAGACAACGCATCTTCCCGAGAAGCGTAACAAAGCGAACGAAGTTATTCCCCGCGTCAAGACTATCTTCGGGCTTGCCAGGAAAGACGACGGACATGGTCTGGCCCACCCACCGCGCGTTAAACAGCACGGGGCGGGTGCCAAAGATGTGGAGTTCTGGCTCGATGGTCAAGCCAGCACCTCTGGCGCACCTCAGCTGGTAGCCAAGGGAAGCGCCAAAGGGAAGGATAAAGGCAAGGACAAGGCCCAGGCAGAGAGCTCGGCAGCTTCTACCCCTGGGAGGTATATCACTGTGTTTGACTTTTTCAGAATGAGTTGTTTTCACTCTCCATCACTCCATACACCATCGCTGACTGTGACGCAGCATACAATCGGGTTCTCCAAGAACCCCAACTTCCGTTGGTTAACTGTGGCAACCGGAACAATCCGATGTATCTCCCAGCAGAGGTCTGCGTTGTCCTCCCAGGTCAGCCCTCCAAGTCGAAGCTCAACGTGAACCAAGCGCAACAGATGATTCGCCACGCTGTTCGAAAGCCATGGGAAAATGCGAACTCCATTTGTAGCGAGGGTGTGCAGACTGTTGGTCTAGATGAGAAGACCAATGTACTTTTGGTACGTTTCCGCTTCAATTTTGTATACTATATACTGACACCGTTTAGCGTTCTTTCGGTCTCAAAATCGCACCGGGACTCATCAAAGTTCCAGGTCGCATCCTCTTTGGTCCAAAGGTTATCTATAAGAACAACAAGGCCGCTGATCTCCGGTTCGGTAGTTGGAACATGACGAATACTAGATTTAACATTGGCGCATCACTTGCTAAATGGTCATACCTGATGATCTCTGTTCCTGGGATGCGCGACTCCTTCGACCAGCAAAGCGCGCGGGCCGTTATGAATGAGTTCCACGCCGCCCTGCAGAAAATCGGCGTCAACGCAGCTCAGCCGCTTCCAGGTCAACGCCTCCAACTTCAACATCAAGAGGATCCCGCGATCGGGTCAACGTTACAGAGAGCTGCTAGAGACTTGGATCTGCTTTTCATCATCCTGCCCGGACCAAACATGCCAGTATACAAGCGCATCAAGACGATCGCCGACAAGAACTATGGTGTCCACACTATCTGCTCCGTTGGTTCCAAACTGGCAAAAGATCGTGGTCGCGACCAATATATGAACAATGTCGCTTTGAAGTTCAATCTCAAGCTTGGCGGCATCAATCAGAGGGTGGAGGACAAGAATCTCGGCATCATCGACCAGGACAAGACAATGGTTGTCGGCATCGACGTCACGCACCCCTCACCTGGCTCGTCTTCCAACGCGCCTTCTGTCTCTGCAATGGTGTCTTCCATTGACAAGTTCCTAGGTCAATGGCCCGCAACTTTACGCATACAGCGCGCGAGACAAGAGAACGTGGACGATCTCACAGAGATGCTTGAATCTCGCCTTGGCCTCTGGAAGACAAAGGGCAAGCACGCCGCTCTCCCGGAGAATATCCTCATATACCGCGACGGAGTCTCCGAGGGCCAATATGACATGGTTATCTCACAAGAGCTTCCTCAACTCCGCCGCGCATGCGAGCAGATGTACCCAGCAGCTGATACCAAAAAAGGTCTTCCGCGCTTCACTATCATAGTCTGCGGCAAGCGGCACAAAACGAGATTCTATCCCACTAATGCACAAGACTGCGATAGGTCTGGCAATACTAAACCTGGTACCGTCGTCGACCGCGGAGTGACTGAAGCGCGGAACTGGGATTTCTTCCTGCAGGCACACGCTGCACTTCAAGGGACCGCACGCCCATGTCACTATTACATCGTGCATGATGAGATATTCCGGCAGATTTATGCGAATTCGATTCCACTTCCTTTCCAGAGCATCGCCGATATCGTGGAGGATCTCACACACAATATGTGCTACCTATTCGGCCGCGCCACCAAGGCTGTTAGTCTATGCCCCCCGGCGTACTATGCTGATCTCGCGTGTGAGCGCGCGCGGTGCTATTTGGCTGGTCTTTTTGACACGCCGTCACCGAGTGCAGCCCCGTCCGTGACTGGAACTTCGGCAGCTGGAGGAAGTGGGCAGCCAAGTCCTGATGATATACAAATCCATCAAAAGCTGAGGGACACGATGTTCTATATCTAGTTGAAATATCAACAATACAAAAATGCTAGTTTCTGCCTTATTTAACGACACAGGCTCATGTTCCTCCAGGCGATAGGCGTAATAGCCCTCTTATAAATAATATAATATTTTCGTCAATTTCAAAAGCCTTGATCCTATAAAACGCCACTGTAATAATCAATGTATTAACTTAAGTAAATAAAACGCAAAAACTCCTGGGTCTAATAGATTTATACTGATCCCGGTACTGACTATACTTCCTTACTCACCTTGTATACAAGCTCAGTTGCAGATTATTCAATGTCAGGTTTCGTGTTGTAACGGAGTTTTGTTCCGACGTTTATGTTGGGACCAAAAAACCAGATGCGGCAATCCCGAGCGCAATCGCCGCTTCTTGCCAATAAAAGCTAGCCTGCACCTCTGAGCTACCTAATCAAGCAGCCAGCGCCGCGGAATCTCTTGATATAGTAGCTACGGCGACGGAAAGTCGGCGATACTTCCTTAGATAGGTGACTATTTGTCGGCTTTGAATGCGATCATGTCTATCAAGACGAGATATTCGGAGATAGTTCGCAAGATGATCATAAGCTCTTACAGAACAAGCATGAAGAAGGCAGATATATAAAGAGGTCAGTTTCTTTTTCATCTCATCGCCATCCTCATCCTCATCCTCACCCAGCCCAGCCCAGCCCAACAGAACAATCCTCCAATTACCTTTTTTTTCCCCCTTCATCATATACTATGTCTCAGACCTTAAACATAGCGGTTGTTGGTCTTGGCCGAATGGTAAATATTTATTCCTCCACTCTATACCTATTCTGCTAACTAGAAATAGGGCAAGCGACACGTTCATACTCTTCTGTATAGGGTACCTCGTGCTCGAGTCGTCGCAGTATGCAGCTCAATGGAGCACGAAGTCAAGTGGGCCAAGGAGAACGAAGAGTATAAAGACTTCGACATCTCTGTCTATGACAGCTACGATGAGATGCTCAACCACCCTGGACTTCAATCTGTATGGGTTTCTACCAGCACCGATGTACACTCCAGCCAGTCGCTTGCTGCTATTGACAAGGGAATGCATGTCCTTTGCGAGAAGCCTTTGAGTACTGACATGGCTGAGGTATGGGTCACCTCAATTCTTCTCATTAAGACTTTGTTAATCATGGAGATAGGCTCACACTGTCGTTGATGCAGCAAAGAAGAACCCTCATCTAAAAGTCATGGCCGGTTTCTCTCGTCGCTTTGATGCTTCTTATCGCGACGCAGCTTCCAAGATCTACAATGAGAAGGCCATCGGAGAGCCATTTATGGTCCGGTCCAATACCTGTGATCTTCTCGACGAGACTAGCTTCTTCGTTCGTTACGCCTCTCGCAATGGCGGTATTTTCGTCGACTGCGCCATTCACGACATTGACTTATCACTCTGGTACCTCGGCAACCCCATCCCCAAAGCATGCTGGGCAACCGGAACTCTCCAACACCATCCTGAACTCAAAGATCTCAATGACGTCGACAATGCAGTCGGCATAGTCGAATTCTGGGGCGGCAAGATTGCTTACTTCTACTGCTCTCGAACCCAAGCCCACGGACACGATGTCTGCACTGAAATCACCGGAAAGACTGGCAAGATCTCAGTCAATGTCGTTCCAAAGGCTAATAATGTTGTTCTTGCGGATAAGCTTGGTATTCGTCATGAGGTTCAGCCTGAGTATTGGCAGCGATTTGAGGATGCGTTTGCGCTGGAGGCTAATGAGTTTACTGAGGCGGTGTTGAAGGATAAACCGGTTCCTTTGCCTATTGAAGGAGGAATGCAGGTTATGAACATCGGGCGAGCGCTTCAGCATGCGCTGTTGAGTGGGAACCTGGTCAAGTTTGATGAGGAGGGCAACTGGGAGTAGATTAGGTTAATTGTTAAATCATGTTGGCGTAGCTAGTAGCTATGAAATATTTCGACGATTAATGGTGAAATAAAAGTCTCAGTTTCTGCTCCAGGATATCTATGATGTGAGGGTAAAATGCATGATAAGCTACTGCATTGAAGCATGTGATTTGATGCTATTCCCAGCCACTTTTATGCACAATAATGCACCTGGTCGCATGATGCATTCTCCCCCGACCAATCAAAAAGTGGACATATATCCACCCACAAGCATGAAATACCCACCCGAAAATTAAACGCGCTTCTTATCTCTCTCAACCTCAAATCTCGACTCTCACCTTCACTTCACCCTGCCTTAAAACCACTCACTCGCGATGGGCATCTTCCGCGTGGCCAGAAAAACAGTCTTCACCGGCTTGTTGGGCACTTCCACAGCCGCCGCGTACCTCGCCTCTCAAAACCCCGTCATCTCCCCGCTCCCCGCCAACGACCCCATCTGGTCGTCTCGACTCTTTAGGAGGGCTAATCCGAACGGTAACCCTGCTACCCAAGATGTCGTCATCAAGCGCATTCCCTTTGAAAAGATTCGTCCGGAATTGCTGCAGAACAACAGTGACTTGACGCTTGAGTTCTGTCGTGGAGTTTGGAGCGGTTGGGGTAAGTAGCCTTTTTGTCTCAATGAGTTTTTGAGTTATCGCTCACCGATTTAGGCTTCGCTATTCAGCGACAATATGCCCAATTCAAGTACCGCAGCCCAGAGACAGAGCATCAGCTCTGGGATCCCGAGCAACTCGCCACAAGCACCTACGACAAAGGGGCTATCATCACTGATCATTTCGAAGTCGTTGAGAAGACTCCCACGTCCATCACCGCGCGCTGCGGCGACTCACCGCGCAACCAGCCCCTGCGCCCATCTGATGGTCTCTTCCAGATCAGCGCTACTATTGACAAGGCGCATGAGGAGGTTGAGCTGCGCCTCAAGAGCGTTTTGTTCTCCAGCGAGGGCAAGGTTGCGGGCAACAAGGGGCCTATGTCTCCGTGGATCACAGAGCTGCATCAGTGGTATGCGCGAATCTGGGCTGAGACTGCGTCTTGGAAGCTTCTTAAGTGATGGGAGGATTATGAGTTATGATATACCATGTAGATCGTGGGCAGCTGCTGCACTGACGAAATGAACGAACATGTCTCTGAAATGCAAGATCTTTTTATACGTTCCATTTTTCCTCTTACTCTTTTCTTCTTGAATCAAGTGGTGATCTTGATCGACACGCTGAGACCTTGCGAAATTCTCACAGATTACGTGAAGATAACATGCGTCTTTAGAAAGTAACATCAGTCACGACATTCATTCAGACTTTTCGTCATACGACGAGCCCCGCTCAATTCACTGTGCCAGTTTGTGTAGCCGAGGGCACGGCGATGCTCAACCAGATGCTGAAATGTTAGAAATACAAGTGCATAATGATTCATCAGCAGGTGAACATTCGATAAAGACTTGCGAGAGTGAACTTCTAAGTACCAGGACAATAAATACGCACTGTCGATCACCGCCATTTCCGCACGTAGTGTCATGTGCTAACATAACTACGCACTGACTTAGTCATCAAACGCCGAGTCAAGTTTTTGCGACCTGGCGTCTTGCTCGAGAATCTTGGCTGACATATCACGCCGATTAAGCTTCGACTCCCGTCCATTTAATCCTTCAATCCTGCACCAGAACTCCCATAATCATCCCCTTCTTCCTCCTCTTCAACTTCAAGGGATCATCACCGCCAAAATGCCTCTCATCGACGCCAACACCCCACCAACCTCCACCGACACTCACTACGTCGTCTACTTCGCCTCCGGCGAGCCCTCATGGTGTCCCGACTGCCGCGATGCCCTCCCCGCACTGAAGGCTGTCTTTGGCGGGGCTTCTGATCCTACCGCTTCCATCGTCCGCGTGGGTTCGCGTGAAGAGTGGCGGGCTACTCCCAAGAACAAGTATCGCCTTCCTCCTTACAATGTCAATGGCGTTCCTACGGTCGTGAAGTACAAAGATGTAAGTTAAATGATCGGAATAGTTGTGGATTTGAACTAATGGGGGTTTAGGGCAAGGAGGTTGGACGGTTGGGCGATAAGGAGAGTCAGGTTGAATCTTCTCTCCGCAAGTTGGTGAAGCAGTAAAGGCTCTTGTGAATGAGGAATCTCCGTTGGGTACAACTGAGCTCGGAGGGCCATTTCATACCTGAGAATGCTTCTTGTCGCTCAATATCGAAGAAGGCTGTTCAGCGTCCAACTAGCTCATATTGTGAAAACGGACCACCCAGCGGACAGTTATGCGTCGATCGGAAACTGAAAATAGAAATAAATAAACGATAGACGTTTTCTCCGATGCTTGACAATGACTTATAGTTGGATCGACGCTACTATTTCCATATATTCATTTGTTAAGGTGTATTCTCACTCGTGAAGTGTCTTGCATTGCTGGCATAATTGCCATCAAATTCATCACTTTGAGGTAGTTATAGTCTGGACCGATACTGCAAGTCGGACAAAAGATAATCCCTCAATGAAACGCTTCCTTTTTCCAGAATAAGTGATATAGGAACCGTCAGGTAATCAATAACTTGAGTACTTTGCGGATGCGTAAATGTGCCGTTTAGGTGTAACCTCCACCACCATAGTCAGCCTATTTAATGTAAAGAATTGCAGCTACAATTATCCCAAGGAAGTGCAAGACGAGAATCATTTAGATCAATCGTCCTGTTATTAAGTGCGTTGATTCATGAAGGTATCAAATCCGATACCGGATCATGATGAATCAGATACGGATTAGTGATCGTCTTTCATACTTCCCAAATCAAGCGTGCGAGTCACACTCAATATCTCAACTCCTCTTAAATACCAGTGTCCTTCCAGCTTAATTAATTTATTTCGCTCGCATAAAAACAAGTCCCAAGACCCTACACAATGGCAAGCAACGGACTCCAGGCCAAGCTTCGTGCCCTTCCTGTTTTAGAAGGAGCATCGCATCCCAAAGCAGAATTCACTTCATTCCCCGAAACCCCTCACCAAGCGTTCGAGACATGGCTCGACGAGGCTATCTCCTCCAACGTCCCCGAACCCCACGCCATGACCATTTCAACGGTAGATGATCAAGGCCACCCCGATGCGCGCGTCCAAATCCTCAAGAACGTCGATCACCGCGGCTGGCACTTCGCCATCAAAGCCAGCAGCCCCAAAGGCCGCCAGATCTCATCCAACAACAACGTCGCGCTTACATTTTACTGGCCCAAAATCGGACGACAGATCCGTCTACGCGGAAAAGCAAATGCCCTGCCTAGGAGTGAGTGTGAGCAGGATTGGACGGCTCGGTCGGCTATGGCCAAGATCACTGCCAAGGTGTCGAGGCAGAGCGAACCACTTAATGACCCGCATGAACTGGAGGCCAAGATGGCGGAAGCCGTGGAATGTCATGAGATTGAGGGAAAGGAGCCTAGTTCTGAGGGTTGGGTGGTTTATGCGGTTGCGCCGCAGGCGGTTGAGTTCTGGCAGGCTTCTAGTGATCGGCTGCATCAGCGATTGAACTACACTTTGGATCCTGCCCAGAACACCTGGAGCAAGACAGCTCTCTGGCCATAAGCCCCGATACCATATCAAGGAGGATTTATGTATACGTGCATATACGCCGGGTATAACACGATTCGGTCTCCCTTATTCCATTAGCGGGCTTACGCGTCCTCGATATCGCCCAGAGTCTAGACCCAAGCCTCACCAAACCGCTCATATAAAATCACATTCAACTTCGGATCTTGACGTGCCGTTCATGAAAAGATAAAAAAGACGCAAATGCGAAAAAGGGAGGTCGGTAGTTTCGGTCAACGGGGCTGTGCAGTGCCTGATCGTCAATTGTTAATCACGGCATTGCCCGCTGGGCTGTGTTTTTTGTAATTTGGCAATATGTGCTAGCACCATTTGGAATTTTATGAGAAAAAAGATCCCTGGGAGAAAGTCATTTTGCTGAGGACAAGTCATGGAGTTACTTGCCCTCTACATCAGGCGATGTCTCGTCAGTGTCGCCAAGTTCCTTGTTGCACATCATGACCACA
The DNA here is from genome assembly GCA_013396015.1 of Fusarium mexicanum. Taxonomy (NCBI): domain Eukaryota; kingdom Fungi; phylum Ascomycota; class Sordariomycetes; order Hypocreales; family Nectriaceae; genus Fusarium; species Fusarium mexicanum. The sequence continues at coordinate 9,080 of JAAOAM010000401.1, forward strand.
TTTTACATAGTTCTTCTTGTTATTCGGAACTCGGCTCTTGTATGCAGGTACCTTGATAGTAATTTGCCGCTTGGCTATGAGATATTTCCTGGGATGTGTGCTTCTATACAGCGTAGTGAGTCTTGTCGCCAAGGGTATTCGGCACGTTGTATACGAGAGGTTATTAGATGGATACTCTCGGCATGAGTCACCCCCACAGACAATAACACATGCTTTTGTTTCTTGGCCGTGTTAGTTTGGAAAAGATTTTCGTTTCTCATTTTCTTTCGTTAGTGTGTCATTTCTTGGGCTACAATCAGGAGAAAGTTTACAAGTTCATGATTTGTATATATCACTGATCCCCCCAACTTGCTGCACACATTTTTACTTTACTCTACTTCGCTCACAGTAAATCATTCTGTTCAATTCGATGAACAACTCTATTGTTGCAGTTTCAATACCTTTCGCAAATCTGGAGAACTCGTTGAAACTTCTCCTCTTCAGAGGAATCGCCAAGTCTGAAGCAGCAGACTTTGATCCACCTTAAGTTTTGTACGAGCCCAATGCTACCTCCTCTACAAAGGCTGTTTAACTGACAGTTTTAGATTTGGTATAGAATCTTCAAAAACGAATGACCCGTTAATCGATGTCAACATCATGGCCCGCCGCGACACTAACATCCTTGGCCGTCTTAACGGCAAATCCCGCGCGCGAACCGCGACATGGCAACTAAACCCAGACAGGACAACCAAGAACACACCAGAAGATGTTCTTCGGTGGATTGCGTCCATGACTCCTGACACGGCGCTCGCGCATTTGGTTTCAAGCAGTGATGGTATTTCTGAGGCTGAGGCTACTGCGCGTCGACGCATTCAGGGTCAGAATGTTGTTTCGTCGCGCAAGCCGCAGTCTTGGTTCATGCTGTTGCTGAGTGTCATTCCAAATCCGTTTAATATTCTGTTGATGTTTTTGGCAATTCTTAATGTTGCGATGCCGGATCCTAGCTGGGTAAGTTTTGTTGGGAGTAGAGGTTTGGCGATGGGGCTAATGAGTTGATAGGAAGGGTTTGCTGTTCTTATCGTCATGATCGTCATTTCTGTCGGTGTGCGCTTCTGGCAAGAGTTCCAAAGCGGTGTCGCAATCTTTCGTCTTCAATCCGCCATCATTCCCAAGATTCGAGTCCGTCGACCTGCAACTTACACAGACGAGCTTCAACTTTCCTGGACCGAAGGCACAGTTCTCGAGACTGACCTCGTTCCTGGAGATATCGTCATTTTGGTTCCTGGAGCCATCGTCCCAGCTGATTGTCTTATTCTCGAGTCTTCGTACTTGAGGATTAGTCAGTCTGCTTGGACGGGTGAGAGTGAACCTGTGGGTAAGGATGCGGGACCTCATGATGCAAAGGAAGCATTCTCGATCTTTGACTTTAGTAATGTTGCACTTATGGGGACGAACATTGTGAGTGGTCATGGTGTTGGACTTGTTGTTCGGACAGGTGATGGTAAGTCATCTCTAGCCCTGGCAGAGAACGTGGCTAATGTTTGTAGATGCTATGATTGCGACCATGGTCAAGGAGGTTGAGAAGAAGCGACAGCCCAATGCCTTCCAAAAGGGCATTCTCAATGTTACCTGGATGCTCATCGGCTTCATGATCGTCATGGTTCCCATTGTAAGTAATTCTCAAAACCATCCGCCGACTTCAAATGACTGACCATACTCAGGTTCTCTGCATCTCCGGCAAAGTCACAGGAGACTGGAAGAACGCAGCGCTTTTCAGCATCAGCGTCGCAGTCGGTCTCGTTCCCGAGATGCTTCCCGCCATCGTCAACGCCAATCTCGCACGAGCCGCCCATCAACTTTCCAAGAAACAAGCTATCGTCAAGCGTCTCGACTCGGTTCAGAATCTCGGCGCCATGACTGTTCTGTGCAGCGACAAGGTATGCATCCCAGGTCAGTGACGTGACTAAGTACTAACAACGAGGTAGACAGGAACTTTAACCAAGGACGAGCTCTCAGTGCACAAGTACTCCAACGCCGAAGGCGAAGATATGCTCAACATCATGGAACTCGCAAAAGTCGACTCCCAAATCCAAGGTAACAGTGGCAACAACATGGACAGAGCTATTCTCAACTATCGCCTCCCCAACGGCGATGAAGTCGGTGTAGCACACTACGAACAAGTCCGCGTCATTCCCTTCGACTTCGAACGTCGTCGCTCAGGCTGTATCGTCCGCGGCATCACAGGCCAGTACCTCCTCATCGTAAAAGGCGCATTCGACGAAGTCCTCACCCGCTGCTCATCCATGCGCTCAGCCGGTAAGAGCGAGTACCTCAGCACTGAAATGCAAGCTCGATGGAGACAACTCGCTATGCAGAAGAGCATGGATGGATATCGTGTTCTTCTCGTCGCGTCGCGTATTCTTGGAAAGTCTTATGTCAATGAGCTCGATATGCTTGAGACGAACATGACACTTGAGGGAATGATCAGTTTCTCCGATCCACCAAAGGATGACGCCAAAGACGCCATTGCAAGCCTCACCGAGCTCGGTGTTCAAGTCAAGGTCCTGACCGGCGACTCTCTCCCCGTCGCTCTCAACATCTGCCGCTCCCTCGAACTCCTCCAACACTCCGAAACAATGGACGACGACGCCGAAGCCATCTCCGGTCCTGAACTCGCCCTCCTCGAAGACTCGGATGAATTCGACCTCGCCGTTGAACGATGCAGTGTCTTCGCCAAAGTAACCCCCAAGCAGAAAAGCCTTATTGTACTAGCTCTTCAAAAGGCCGGTAATTGCGTTGGTATGCTCGGTGATGGGATCAACGACTGCGGTGCGCTTCGAGATGCAGATGTTGGAATCTCTGTTGACTCTGGAGCGGGCGTAGCGAAGGATTGTGCGGATTTGATACTGACGGAGAAGGGTCTTTCGATCATTGTGCGGAGTGTGATTTTGGGAAGGATTACACATGGGAATACTATCAAGTATATCAAAATGGTGGCTTCGTCCAATTTTGGTAATGTTTTTAGTATTCTGGCAGCTAGTGCTTGGCTCCCTTACACGCCGGTGGGTAGCTTATAAAGTCTTTCAGGGAGTATGCTAACTTGTGTATAGATGACCAGCATTCAACTTCTCGCTCAAAATCTTCTTTATGACATCAGTCAGATCGCCATTCCTTGGGATCGTGTTGACGAAGAGTATCTGACCCAACCACGACGATGGAACGCAAAGGGTAAGTTTTCTTGTCTCCCCAAATGGCCATGTCTAACAAGCAGCAGACATCCTCAAGTTCATCGTTGTCCTCGGTCCTACAAGTTCAGTCATCGACATGTGCACTTTCTCTCTTAACTGGTTCTTCTACGGCATCCGAACTACATCCGACAATGTCAAGCTGGCACAAACACACTGGTTCCTTCAAGGGTAAGGTATCCCCAACTCTTCCCATTTTCCACCACTAATACTCTGATAGTCTTCTCACCCAGACAATGATCGTGCATCTGCTCCGTACAGCGAAAGTTCCCTTCGTCCAGAGCCGCGCAGCACCCATTCTCGTATTCTCTACAGCATCGATCATGGCGATTGGTTTTGTCCTACCCTGGATCCCGGCGTTCAGACCCGCGTTTAGCTTTGCTCAACCAGCGACGACATTTGTTGGGTTCTTGGCTGCTGAGCTATTGCTTTACGCTGTGGAGGTCCAGATTGTCAAGATGATTTACATCAAGATCTTTGGTACATGGTTGTGAACTGGGTCAACATGGCGTGGGATTTGGGTAGGCTGGTTCAATGCTGGGGGCGAGGCAATGGAGGGACAGGGTTTTTTATCGGTTCGCCCGGTTTTCCCTGTCCGGTTCTAATATCCTATTTCTCTGATACTTTGATACCATGTCTTGTTAGATTTTTGAAATGTCCGGGACATATTGCCTGCACTATGTATGTATAATCAAGACTTCTCGTTTGCAAGCAGCTTCCGTGCCCATTTGCCGACCTGTTCCGCGGAACAGGAGCCAATCGGATGCCTTGAAATGCCGAGAGTCGAGAAGCAGATCAAATGACGGAGAGAATCAGAGTCATTAAAAATCGGGTTCTAGACTGGGAATTTCGGCGAGAATTGGGAGAAGAATAGATCCAATTGCATTAAATCGCAGGAATTACTGTCTGCAATCATTGAATAGATATCCCAGATCACACGTATCGAGCTATGAACAGGTTCTGTCCAATGGCATACAAGGAAACCTCCCACTGACCAATCATAAGTCATACAATTGAAGTGCCGAGGAACAGGCTACACTAAGCCTAATATAGAAAGGCTTCCTCGGAGCTCGTCAACACTCGCATCTGGGGTAAATCCGGGGCATCCTACTATCCGCTCTAGTAGTTCTATCCTGATACAAATACTCATCTTCCACTCCTCAACCATCCCTACCTCATCCTCCAGTATCTCTCACGGCCAAACCTCACCATCATGGCTCTCACAGAACTCTTGATCTCTCCCTGGGCACCCCTCGCCCTCGCCGTGGCTCTCGTGGCATGGTACATCCTCCCATGGATGAGCAACTCCAACCTCCGCGGTATTCCCGCACCCTTCCCAGCACAGTTTACCAATCTTTGGTTAATATCTACATGTCGTCGTGGAAAACGCTACGAGATTGTTGATCAGGTCCATAAGAAGCTGGGTGTTTTGGTTCGCATTGCGCCGAACCATGTTAGTGTTGCTGATGCGGATGCTATTAACACTATCTACGGACATGGAAATGGCTTTTTAAAGGCGTAAGTCTCTTCTAGTGATACTTTACAGAGAGTGAGGAGCTAACGAATAAGTGACTTTTATGATACATTTGTCTCTATCCGTCGGGGTCTTTTCAACACTCGCGACAGAGCTGAGCACTCTCGCAAGAGAAAGATCGTGTCGCATACTTTTGCGCCCAAGTCTGTTTTGGAGTTTGAGCCTTATATCCGACAGAATCTCGATATCTTCATCAACCAGTGGGATCGCATTGCTAGCAACAAGGATGCTGATGGATACGGAAGCGTTGACTGTCTCAACTGGTGTAAGTGTATATCAACTCAACTCTTTGAGACGTACTGACATCGTGTAGTCAACTTTCTTGCCTTCGACATCATCGCTGATCTCGCCTTTGGCAAACCCTTCGGTAAGTTTACACGTGTACTTGGTCGGTATATTGCTAACATTCATAGGTATGCTCTCAACTGGCGCCGACATCGCGGAGGTCAAGGCCTCCCCCACCAGTCCCACCATCTACGCCCCAGCCGTCGAGATCATGAACCGCCGCGGCGAAGTCTCCGCCACTCTCGGCTGTCTCCCCCAACTCAAGCCCTACGCCAAGTATCTCCCCGACCCCTTCTTCAGCCAAGGTCTCCAAGCCGTCGAGAACCTCGCTGGCATCGCCATCGCCCGCGTCAGTGAACGTCTCGAGCGCGGCGGTGATTCCACCCGCAAGGATCTCCTAGCTCGTCTCATGCAGGGCCGCGATGAGAAGGGCGAACCTCTTGGTCGTGATGAACTCACCGCTGAAGCTCTTACTCAACTCATCGCTGGAAGTGATACTACTTCTAACTCTTCTTGTGCGCTGCTGTATCATATTGTTAGAACTCCTGGAGTTATGCAGAAGCTTTATGAGGAGATTTGCGCTGTTGTTCCTGAGGACGTTGCCATTCCTGACTATGAGTCCGTCAAGCATCTTCCCTACCTTGGTCACTGCATCAACGAGACTCTGCGCATTCACTCCCCGTCTGGTATCGGTCTGCCCCGCGAGATTCCCCCCCATCACAAGGGCGTTACTCTCCACGGACGATACTTTGGCCCCGGTACTGTTCTCAGCGTGCCTACTTATACGATTCACCACTCTACTGAAATCTGGGGCCCTGACGCTGATGAGTTTAAGCCTGAGCGTTGGGAGACCTTGACTGATAAGCAGAAGAATGCTTTTATCCCCTTTAGCTATGGTCCTCGATCTTGTGTTGGAAGGAACTTGGCTGAGATGCAGATGAGACTTATCGCTGCCACTTGGATTAAGCGATATGATGTTCGCTTGAGACAAGATATTATGGAGACTAGAGAGGGATTCTTGAGGAAGCCTATGGGACTGGATGTCGGATTGGCGCGACGATAAGGGAAAACAAAAGAAATAAATTGCATGTAAGATATAGGCGCAGCAGATTGAAATGATATTTATGAATCTATACACGAGTAGCCGATCTAGTTACGAACCAAATACACCTCTAGCGTCGTCTGCACCAGAGACATATCACTCCATAAGCCCATTGCCTATCGGTCTGATAAGCAGCCATAGCACCTTTCTCACACCCTCCTCTTCCTTATCATCCTTGCGTCTATCCTTGTCCACCTTTCTCATTTCCTTCTCATACTCCTTCTCACACTTCTCCCTCTCCCTATCCAGCTTTTTCAACTCCTTCTCCAACTTGCGAGGCTCATCGACGTGCTTACGCTGAGCCTTTGCGAGTTCCTCTCCTATCTTTCGCATTTCCTTCTCATAGTCCTCTCGAGCCTTTCTTGAGTCTTCGGTCCAATCGTCATGTGCCTTGGCTCTATCTTTTGTCATCTTCTTTTCCTCCTTCTTTCTCTGTCGCTCACTCGTTGAGGCGTGCATTTTGCTTACAAAGTTATCTGGTACATGCAATTCAGGTAACGGCGTAAGGTCCAGTGGTGCAATCCATGGCTCAAGGGCTTGAAGTCTGCGTTGTTGTACAGTAACTGAAGACTGAGCCGACATATCTTCCAATGGTCCAAGAATCATGCTGTTCTTCTCGATCTTCCCCTCATCATTGAGGATGGGCATCCGAGCAAAACGAGCAACGACATCTAACTTGGTAAACTCAGCTTTAAGACCTCTAGGCATGAAGAGTTCTTTGTTCGCCGTGCTGATGCAGAGCTCGCTTCGAGATTTACTTATGGCGTATGTCGAAAGAGTAGCTGCCGCATTGACCGAGCTACCAACGATCTGTGCGGTGTGCAGCGGTATCATTGATACGATGCTGCCGGCCAATCCCAGTATCTGGACTGGCGGACTAGCGACGGCCGCACGATTGAGATCATCGAGAAACCTGAGGAAGACTTCCCGAGGGAGATGGTATTGTTGTTCGAGGATAGGTGGGAAGGCTCTTAGGAATGGTGAGCCGAGTTTGGAGCTTGTTGCGGGGATAGCGATGGGCCTCTCTGATGGATGAAGTGTAGATTGTTCAAGTGTTGGGACAGATACAAGAACAGGTTGGCTCGCGTCTAAGAATGTTCTTGCTGAAGTAGTTGCACCATGACTGGAGTATGGTGGAGGCGCGTCTGAATACGAGTAACTGCCAGTATCCATTTTTGAAACCATGGTATAAACGACAGGAAAGATTGTATTTACTATGAGGTTCATCAATAGTGACTGATGAAGTGTGAGTGTTTATATATTAAGCAAGTTGTACCCAGACCTTCTCAAGCTGACAGTTAAGAGCTAAGCCTGAATCAGTTAGTCATTCGAGCCGGAGGCCTGGTGGCAAAGCTTGAGCAAATAGCGATGTCAGATTGGCTGATGCCTCACAAGGAACTCTACCTGGTATTCCATTTATGTGTGAGGAAGATAGCATGATATGTCTAAAAGGTCATCTCGGCACTTTCGGCAGCAGATCATCGGCGTCTTCGTTGATCCAAGTTGATAAGCGATAAAATAGCACCAAACACGAGTGGCTGTGAAGCTTGATGTACTCCGGCTTACCCACTCTGGGATCCCTCTACAGAATGAGGCTAGTACATATCGGGTATGATAGCGCGAGGTACGGACTAGAGCAAACAAGCATGATGAAGTAACTCGTATTAGGCCGAGGGAATAATCTAGCTCTCAATGATAACTCTGACTCCCTTACTTCCACTCTCCGTCATCGGAATGAACATGTCATGGTCATAGCGAACATCCCTATCCGTTGTCTCATACAACCGCATGTAGGGCATCACTCTCAAAACCAAAGCTGCAAGCGAGAGATACAACTCGCACAATGCAAGACTAAGAATATGTTAGTAAAATCTCCAACTGAGAGAAGAGTGTATCTTACTTTTTACCAAGACATCCACGACTGCCTTTCGAAAATGCAATCATTGACTTCTCCAAGTCCTTCCTGATCTTGTTGTCCTCATCGATCCATCGTTCAGGAGCGAAGGTATGCGAGTCTGGGAAGACAGACTCATCGTGATGTGCGATTGCCGCCGACATGCCGATTGCATAGCCTCGGGGCAGCACCAAAGTCGTCGGCTTTTTGTTAAACTCTCCTCTGTAAACGAGGTCTTCTCCTGTTGGCACGCGAGCTGTGCGGCTAGAAACACCATAAGATAGACGCAGACCTTCATTGATGACAGCTCCAAGATATGGGAGCTGCTCTAGTGTCGTCCAAGAAGGCAAACGGCATGGATCGTCAACGACTTGCTTCAGTTCATCTTGTAACTTTGCAAGAGTCTCGGGCTGTGATAAGAGGAAATATGTAATCACGGCCAATGCCCAGCTCGTCGTCTCAGTTCCAGCATTGACGATAGTAACAGCCTCCTCGACGAGACGATCTTGCTTCTTCTCACTATCGTCAAGCTCAGATTGAAGCAGATCTGCGAAAATGGTTGGTCGATCATAAACAATGCCTGCATCCAGTTCGTTCTTCGTCTTTTGAACACGCGAAGGAATGTCGATTTGTAGGGTTCGAATGAGAAGCGCAATATCAGTCGGCAAACAGTCAATAAAATATTTTCCCAGCTTCACGCTAGAAACAAGAATAGGGAAGAAACGGAAGAAGAACACTGGTTTAAGGACCGCGAGAGTGGCTTCGCGGTAGTTAGGCTGCCACTGGTTGCGAGACAATAATCCAAAGGCTTCACCAAAGCAGTAGCTTGAGATGGCATCAGAGGTAAAGCAGCTGTATGCATGGGCGATTTCAAACGGCTTGCGATCTTTATCATCTTTGTTCTCAGCCAAGAGCTTATTGCAGAGTGTCTGTGCCAGGTCGTGGACTTCTTGTTCGAGACGTGCGATCATAGCTCGCGAGAAGAACTTGGCAACGGGTGCACGTCTCGCGCGGTGGAGGTCGTGATCAGGGGTGCCAAAAGCATTTCCTGTTCCCGCTGCTGAGCCGTTGACTTGATGGAAGGGCTTATCGCGTTTGCGACCGCCGACGGCGTAGATCTCATCCGAGAAGGACATATCAGCGCAGTGCAGCTCATTGGGATTAATTCGAACAATTGGGCCTAGAGGAGGATTAGAATCTTGCGCTTCGACTTTCTGAAAAGGGCTTACCATATTTCTCGTGCATCTGCTTGATAGCATGGGTGTAGCGACCGACGAGGATCACATCGTAGTAGAATTCGGGCAGATACGTAGCCGCAGCGAGTTTCGGACCAGGGATCTTGCTAAGCGGATGGAAAGGCGAGACATTATACAATGCCTGCAAAACTTTAAAGACAAGCCACGCAGCTATGAGAGCTGCTATCCAGCCTCGAGCTGTCAGCGTGTCCTGAAAGGCCGACCAAGGGGTATCCGCCGTCATGTTTCAAGCTTAACAATAGCACAATGCGGATTGGCGAAAGAACAAGAGGTTTTTAAACAGCGACCGATTGATTTGTTTCTTCCTTCAATCACATGATTAGTATCCGTCTGCCCTCTCGCTTACTCGGAACAATGTAACCCTTGAAACGATTGTTTAGCTCCATGAGGCTATCACCTCCGTCCTTATGGGGCTGAATTCTTCAACGTCGACCCACAGTCCTCCGTGCCAAGGGAACGTGCTTGACAAACCCACTTCTTCAAGGTCTCTTCGTAAGGCTGGCCAGTGAGAGTTGATAAGATATTTGATCCAATTTCTTAGTTAATATCTTCAAATCTTTAGCTCCGAGCATAAGGAGTGAGCTACAAACACAATCGTTATGAAGGTCAAGTTAATTTCAGTTCACCCTTAGATTTTGGTAACTTCTATACCTCTGAAAAGCACAAGACCACTATATTGAACAATTTGAACAAAAGTAGTTACACTTATAATATTCGTTCTTGTCCGCAAGCAGAAGGCTTAAGAGTGGTGGGTTTGGCACGGATCGTTGGTTGATCTGAAAGTTGGCATGCCTGAACAGATTTATTAGACACAAGGACGTAGTAGGTAGGAAAATCGGCCCGAGAGGACATAGAGAGATTGGCTTAAAAGCTCAGACTAAGATATAACTCTGTCAGACTGTCACTGCTTGCTTCACAGAGGCCCCAAGATACGGTGTCTCTTGAAGGAGAACCTGCAACCCGTAGCAGTTTCGACCTACAGTCTCGGACAGCTGTAGTGGCATATAGTCACTTTTCCCTGACCGTGCTCCTGCTCAAGCACATCGCAAGATACATAGGGACTCCAGAAATGTATTTAAGCTTAAATCTAGAGTTACTGGTTACATCGTGAAACTCAAGACATGGCTAGTTTGGGAACTGTCTGTAGCTTCTTTTTAATTAGACTGGAATCGGTTGCTCGAAGAGCATGAGGAAAAACCGGAGGGCTAGACCTGGGCTACACATGGGATCTGAGATGCTGCACTAGGTAGTCTGGGTTAAGCAGCAACTTGCTATCTTACATAGAGAGAGCTTTGAAACGGAGCAAACATATGGTCAGCATCGCAGAATGCATATACGAGAATAGCGGGCAAAGAGCTGTTTAAACGTGACAACATTAAGCTACCCCGGAGTTGGCATGAATTTGCGAGTAAGGAACGGTCAATCATTGGCCCCCCTAAAATCTTAGATGCATTTGTCCAGGGGCTTCCGGGTAAATCGCGACCTAACACGTTGCTTATCAGTTACTTGCCCTCGCTAAAACCGACGGGATAGCTTCCATGAAAAGCAATAAATCCATGCCGAGAAATAGTTATTCCATCCACCTACTCTCCAATGTTTTAGCCTCAATTATGCCTGGCCAAGGTACCTGGTAAGTTGTCAGACCTCGCGCCCTAGGGCTGCAGAGCCAAGGGCTTGTAAAATCTGGTTCCAGTAATGATGGGCGGAATATCGCGGCGCAACACCACGAACAGAGGTTGCTCCGACTTGGCTTTCGCAAGGGTCCTTGAAGTTTTCCTCTATCTTAACGTTTATACGGCCATGCACTAATGCACTTCTGACCGTATTTTTCTGCTTACTTTTGTATCATAATCTCATCGCGCTGCCCTCTATTTCCTTACATTCCTGCCACCGAGACATTGTCAAAGTAGGTACGAAAACGGGTTAAGAAATCATGCAGCTCTCTTATGGAATACTCGCTGGTCTGCTGAGCGCCTCGTCGAAAGTTGCGGCCTCGCCGACTCAATCAGCTAGCGATCTTATGCTAGAACTCAACAGCAAAGCAGCCAACGCGCTAGAGAATGCCCAGGCACCGACCAGTCGCAAGAAATGCACAATCGCCAATGCCGACGTGCGCCGGAATTGGTAGGTTCACTTCCTAGAAGCATTGGATTGTGGCTAATAATTTATGTAGGAAAGCTCTTTCGAAGAAGGAGAGAAAGGCTTACATCAATGCCGTCCTATGTCTGCGAAAGAAACCCTCCAAAGCGGACCCCTCTTTCGCACCCGGTGCACGCACCAGATATGACGATTTTGTCGCTGTGCATATCAACCAGACTCGCACCATCCATGGAACAGTCAGTTCTTTTATTTCTTGAGTTGCTGATCGATGGTTGACACTTATAAGGGAAACTTCTTCACATGGCATCGATACTACACTTGGGCTTATGAGAAAGCTCTGCGAGATGAGTGCGGCTACAAAGGCACCCAGCCAGTGAGTGAATCTTCTTGATTAAGGTACGGAACTTAAGCTTATGGTTGCTGTAGTACTGGAATTGGTTTGAGACCGGCGACTATACTACTAACCCCCTGTTCGACGGTTCTGAGACCAGTATGAGCGGCGATGGCGAGTCCTTCAAGCATAATGGCTCTGTTTCTGGACAGGGAGCTATTTTCCTCCCGAGCGGTGATGGAGGTGGCTGTGTTAAGAAGGGTCCTTTTGCTGACGCAACCGCTAATCTTGGACCCCCATCTCCCGGTATGGATGGAATGGAAGCCACCGCTACACCTCTCGAGTACAACCCTCGGTGTCTCCGTCGAGATCTCAGTCGTTACGCGATTGATAAGTGGATGACTCTTCCCAACTTGTACAACGTCACCCTTGGTGATGCTTCACGCAGCATTCAGGTCATGCAAGACGAGTTTCAAGGCCGATTTCCAGATCTATTCTTGGGCTTGCATGCCGCTGGTCATTTCGCCATTGGTGGTGACTCGTCGGATCTATACTCTTCGTCCAACGAGCCTGTTTTCTTTCTGCATCATGCTATGGTTGATCGTGTTTACTGGATCTGGCAGGCTTTGCATCCCAAGCAGGCTCGGGATATCGCTGGTACTATCACTATCGGGAACAGACCTCCCAGCCGAGACGCTCTGAAGTCTGATCCGCTGAATATGGGGGTTAATGCGGCTGAGATCACCATTGATGATGCGCTTGACACTATGGGTGGTTCACCATTGTGTTATATCTATCTCTAAGAGTTAGACTAGTTGTTACATTTCACTGCACTCTTCATCATCAGTAACAATATGTGTCTTGCTCCTAAGCTGTTCATTCCCCGAGTTAGGGCAAATGTAGCCTAGTCCACTAGGTGACAAGTGTAGGCTAAGAACTTTATCATCCAGTGAGGATAATGGTCTTTAGAATAACCTTTCAATAGAAGCACGGTTGCAGTAGAAACGTCTGTCAGGCGTCCCCATCTCGCTAGAAGCTGTTCTAGCTCTACCAAAATTACTTGATACGACCTAGTCAACGCCTCAACATTCCTGACATGTCAACTATTGACTTAAGTCACGTTAAAGTCGCACCACTTGAGTGAATGCCAAGTCCAGACAGTTCCTTTGTTGCGGGCTAGAACTGAACCAGACCCTTGGGTCAACTGAGCTAATGATATACTATACGAGCAAAATATGCTAGGCTAGGGAGTTAGGGAAAGCTACCTCTGGTTTGATACTTATTTGCCTCAATGCTCCCATTAACCCTTGCTTGATCTTACCCGCGAAGTAGTCTTTGAATCTGTTTAGCGAAAATGATCTCCATCAAGAAGTTTCTGACGCTGCTGTTTGTCGGCGCCGCGAGTGCCCTACCAGCGACTGACAGCAATGGCCAAATGTCTGATCTGATGCTGGATAAGAGGAACCTCCTGGACCCAAGAGCAGGCATGTATACCCAATACCCAGTGAAACACAACTAACGACCATCCTTCCAGCCTGCAAAGCTACTGATCCCAATAACGTAGCCTTTCAGAAGAACAAAGCCAATGGATCTGCCTTTTGTTCAACCTATATCCAAAGGACCCTATCCACTACTATTACTCCCGTTGTGCGAACTACTACGTTCAAAGTTAGGACCTTAACGACTACTCTAGTCGGCGTCACAACAGTCCGAACCACCACCGTCCTTGTGACTATCATTACAGCCATACAGACCGATTTAGCTACAGTAACCCAGACAAGCACTGCCCTCGTTACTGATGTTATAACCAAGACCCTTACGAACACGGCGACGAAGCGACTCACTAACACAAAGGCAGTTGAAGTGGCTGTGACGGATGTTGAGCAGGTGACTGAGAGGATTACTACCGGGGCCACCACGACTGTTACTGTCGATGTTGATACGACAGTCACAACAGATATTACTCAGACTGCGACCGAGATTTACCGAACGTTCGCCTCAACCACTGTTTCCACTTTGTAAGTACTCACCAAACATTATCCGTAATGGAGGATATACTAACCATGATTCGTCTAGTGTTACGTGAGTCCCGACGACTATAACTAGAATAATATTTGTCACTAACAGTTATGATAGAGCAGCAACTCCTACTGTATACATCCCTAATGGTAAGTTCTTCCCATCTAATCAATACCACCGAGCCCGCCCTGACACGCTCATAGCGGAGGTCGATTGCAATGTCGTCGGTTACGGAAATGATGACTATCGGAGTCGGGGATCCGGTGAATCCATCCCAAACCCCAGCTTCAGCACATGCCGGGACTTTTGCTCGAGCGACCCAGAAGCGTCCAGCTTCGGCTTCAACTCTAATGAGTGCAACTGCTATACGGGCACAGTGTAAGTCCACACAATCCTCACCTGTTCTAGACGCGATATTGGCTTTTGGAGTACTAAGTTCGATGATAGAAGCGCTGTGGTCTCACCTAATGCTCAAGCTCCCTGGACATTTTACGACATGAAGTGCACTTCCGCCACCAAGGGGGTAAGTCTTATACCCGATCTCCAAACTCATCTGGAGTAGTACTAACCTTTGTTAAGCCTTCTAAGCGAGCAGTGAAGGCGGTACAGCTCCCTGATTATCTACCCAGCAAAGCCCCCAAGGACGTCAGCAGCGCCTGTTCCTGCTTAATTACTAGTCCCTCTGCCGCAGCGATATTGACCTTCACTGCCAAGAGTGCCACGACCGTCACAGCAGTGCAGACCAAAACGAATACGCTGTCAGTCAAAAAGCTCTCGAGCACATTTATCACGGACCGGAAGACTAGCACTTCGATCAGCTCTAGCAAGACCACAAAGACAGGCTCTCAGACTGTGACACAGACGGTTCGAAAGAGTGCGACTGTCACAAAACCTGTCACTGTCACGGTTACGAACATCAACACTGTGACGGTAACGAACACTAATGTTGTTGAGGCTACGAACTATAACACGCTGTACTTTACGAATTTTGATACCGTGGCTCAGACGGATTATAATACCGTTGTTGTCACGAATGTGGATGGTGTCACGGTCACTGAGTATTACACCACGATGCTGACTTCGGTTGCCACGTACGTGTATACGCCGGACGCAGTGACTGTGACCAGTGGAACAACGACTGTCTGGGGTTCTTGAAATAGTTGCCCTTTGACCCTTAGCTTGTCTTGTTTACAAAGGGTATCTATCGACACAGGCTAAAAAAACATCTCTTGCAAACTACAATAGCTTCAATATATATTAAGATCTAAAGTCTTTTTAGTTATCCTTAAAGCTTCATTTAGATTATATATAAAATAGCTATAAACCAGCATTATGAATTACGTAACTATTTTATAAAGAATCAGATTAATACTATTTAATTATAAAATAGTTATTAGGTTAATAAAAATAAGAAAGTATACTATATAATTGATATTTAAATAAAAAGTCCTAAATATAAAAAATAACTATAATAATAAACTATTTAATTGACTACAAAGTAATTATTATTTAGCAACCAGAAGCTATTATCCCAGTAGACTGTAATTTGTGGCTTGCTGTACTCAGCTGAAATGGCAGCTATTTTGTCAACACAAGTAACCTTGTGATAGCTCTCGACACTGTCACAGTAGTCTGCTGGATAGACTTCCTATCGGGTTAAGGAAGAACAGCAAAACAGCTTACACTAAGAATCGCTGATCTTCCACTAAGCCAGTCCCCCGTATTTCCTCATCTCCTAGACTCTTCATAATCGTTGAGAGACTCTTATTGATATTTTCGCAGTCGAATTCAGAATGCTTATTCTTTACCGCTTGGGACACCTCCAACTTGTTTAGGCGGCGTCCGTGTGTCAAGTCACTGTTTCAGACGAAGTCATTAGCGTAGAGGCACATGCAAGGGCCATAGCCTGGCATCTGAGCGCTGCCCTTTGTCTCGAGACCAATATGGCCGTGTATGCAAACGAGAAAGGTACCAGATACTGATCTATTAGGGGTCAAAGTAGTAAAAGAATGAACTATTGAGAATCTTTGACGTCGCAGGTTATAGATTGCTCCGACGATACGAACTTGAATGGTCAGTGCCAGGTGCAAAAGCTACAATCTCTACCATGTTGCACAAACTTGTGCCGTGTCGGAGACTGGCGAATGAGAAGGCACCCATACAGCCCTGTGTGACCAGACATGCATGAGCTGAAATACTGTTGAACCTTGGCGGATCTGGCGTTTCTCCCTTGCCTCAGAAGATAAGACCTGATCACGCCCCTGTGCAAATGGCGAAATCTCAGTGCGCCCGGTATGTTTGCCTCCATATCATACTTACCTTCGTTCCACATCCCATTTGTGAAATTGCCAGTTGGCTCATAGCTCAGCGAGTTTCCCCGAGAGATGGGTTTCCTTCGGCCATGGAACCAAGGGCCGAACAAAGACTACTCTAAGAACCAGCAGTATACTATCGGTTCGAACATCATACTCTCCTGGTCTATTGACTTTGATGGTCCGGACTTGCAACTTTGGCAGGATAACCTCCCAGGGGATGATCAAGGAGGGCCATGGACCCTCATCGAAGGTTAGTTCTTTTGAGCCAAGAAAATTTGTGTCAGGGGAGCCTGTCCACTCCAGCTGTACTCCAACTAAACCGGACATTACAGAATCGCTGAACGTTTCGGTGTACGACTGGGTAGTCTCGTACGAGGGTCTCGATCCGTCCCGCAATCCAGTCTTCTACTTCCAGCTCCAGAACGGTGACAGCACAGCTATTTCACATTACTTCAATATCAGCGACCGAGCTGCCGATGATCCAGATCGACTTCATCGTACTTCATCTGTCCCGATATATTCGACCACTAAACCCCTTTCGTCGAGTACCCAGAGCCGAACTGCGCTCGAAGCGACCGCTACGCAAGAAGTACAAGCCGCCGCTAGTGGTCTGTCAGCGGGGAGTATCGCTGGGATTGTATTGGGTGCCCTCGGAGTGGCGATACTGTTTATCGGTGGCTTGTGGTGGTGTTGGAGGCGGAAGTTTCAGTCACAGTCTCACGCAACAGCCAGTCGAGCCCAGGATCGATTCGTTTCCAAGTCCAATGGTGCGCAGGAATCCGGTGGAGAGATAATACACGAAGTCTCTGCCATGGAGGAGCCGTCGCGCATATACGAAGTCGATGGGACTCCAATTACAAGGAAGTGATATTTCTGCTCTGTAGCCAGACAGTTATTATCTAACTGTCGATTACAAAGTAGTGACAGCCCATAGCAACAGACTTTCTCAGTAAAACAGCCAAACCAAGAGCCAAACGGCGACGGTTTCAAGAACCCCAGACAGTACTTGTGCCACTGGCCAGAGTGACTGTATCAAACCGTTTCATGAAAGATTTACAGCAAAAAGAGGCAGTTAGTGACTTTTTCATGCCGTGATTCTCGGTGGTCATTTGTAGAGAAACGAAGCCATGTAGTTGAATGACAAAATAGCTCAATAAGAGTCTGCAAACTTGACTATCATGCATGATGTTTGGAGTTGCATATATAACCCCAGAATAGTCCGCCAGTCGTATTATATGTGACCGTAATATGCGACTGAAAGAGCAACCAGGATGCCGCCATCTCCCTGGCATTTGGTGTCGAATGGATGATTATCGTGCCTGTCGCAATCGTCAACGGGTTCCTTGTTGCCAGTAACAACCCTAGTCCAGTTACCATGCTCATTGGGCGGCGTCTTTCGAATCTCAAGCCACTAAAAAGAATGTTATTCCCACCCATCTACGGCGGAATACTCCAACCATTATCATGTGGAGCCGGGACGTTAACAAAATGGAGTGGCTCGAGAAGTCGAGAGCGTGACGACTTGACGATGAAATATTCATGTATGACATCCGAATCAAGAAGGAGGAGTATCTAGGCTGGATCATACTGCCCACAATCATTCTGATATCCCTGCCGCCGGCGGCAGGGGCTGTGGTGGCGTGGCAGACTCCTCCAAGGGGTTGGGGCTGCCGGTCACTATGCTTTGTCACTTATGCAGGCTTCCAGATGGTGCTTACTCCTCTATACTTCATTATCGCCCGCAAGACAAAGCGGAAGACATTCATACAGCGCGTCACACATTGGCTCTTGGTCCTAGTGTTCAGCGCCATGGTTCTGCTGTCTCTGTTCACTAGGATCGCGACGACTCTCATGCAGATTACCGGAGTCTTTCGCAACTGCTTCTGTTACGTGAATAGCGGGATGTGGCTCAATCTGAACAACGCTATCGTTAATGTAGCTTCTGACACGAAGAACCGGAGGAACTCAAGCGATGGATGGATTGTGATGGGCGGAGTCGCTACCGCTTTCATGGCAGTGTGTTCTTTTTTCGGGTGGTGGTTTCAGATGAACATCCGGGTCTCTTTCGATGACGCCATAAAGGATATAGATGAGCTGTTTTAGATCAAGTGTATGCCACTGGGTGTACGGGTGTTATAACCGCCGTCTAATGCATTTAGATGAGTCATACCGATAAAAGTGGAGAGATTAAGAACTGGAATGAGAATTAGAAAATCGCAGCGACATTGAAGTTTGAAGTTTACTTGCGTTATTAAATTGACCTCAATAAAGATATCAAACCTTAGTTCTAGATCCAATGACCTTATCGGAATCCAATATGTCTCAAAACATTTACGACAATGCCAAATTCTTTGCTGAGTATTCCTCGCTTGACCGATCTGTGAAGGGTCTCGATGCGGCCCCAGAATGGCCGCGGCTGAGATCTTATATTCCAGACCTCAAAGGCCTTGACGTCCTTGATCTTGGATGCGGCTTTGGGTGGTTCGCTCGCTGGGCACGGGGAACTGGGGCCAACTCAGTTCGAGCGCTCGAAATTTCCGAGAATATGCTCAATCGAGCACGATCTATGACTAATGACACAAAAATCGTCTATACACAAGCTGACCTCGACAACACCAACCTTTTGAAACATGGCAGCGGCATATATCATGTGGTGTTTAGCTCACTAACGCTTCACTACCTTGCGAATCTGCCGGCGCTCATTCAACAAGTGCAGTCTAGTCTCAAGCCAGGAGGGACTTTTGTCTTTTCGATTGAGCACCCCATATACACAGCGCCAAGCAAAGCCGAATTTATCACTGATGAGGCATCAGGACGAGAATACTGGCCGCTTGATAACTATCAGAAGGAAGGCCTTCGGGTAACACATTGGCTTGGGGCGGAAGGAGTTCAGAAACAGCATAGGACTACCGCTAGTTATGTTAACCTTCTCCTCAAGGCAGGGTTTCAGATAAGGGAATTTGACGAATGGTATCCCACGCCAGAAGAATTGGAGAAATGTGGTTGGCATCGGGTGTTACAGAGGCCGGTTTATCTTTTAATCTCAGCTGTTAAGAATTAGTTTATGCCCTTTAAGAAGATCTTAAATCACTCTAGCTTATATTAACATGCTATGTTAAGTAATACTGTAATCCTTCTCTTTGGAACCCTAACCGTTACACTAAGCTACATAATCTTATAATAGAATTATTTTAATAGATCCTATAGCTAATACTTATATCAGTCGTCTTACAGAAAAAGGCATGAAGCTGTTATTAGAAAAATGGGTTTAATCCATTACAAACATTACAGATCCAATTGTTGTATAAAAACAAGGTTTACTAGTTACTATTGACCTTACATCTGATATAAATACAAGCACAAACCATCGCCATAGCTATCCCCGTGTTTCATTAAAGGCCACTCCCTCACAGCTTATAAGTTCCCATCTGTCGAGGGCTGACCTTGCTATGGAACATGTGGTCGATCTCATCGTATCGTCTGCCCTTGAGCTCCGGAACATAAACCCAACTCCAAATAAAGCCGATCAAGCCTAGACCACCAAAGATGAAGCCAACCTTACCCTTCAGGTTACCTTCATCAGGGTTAACCATATACGGAATGGCAAAGTTCATCGCAATACCCATAACAGACTGTGTGGCAGTAGCAAGCGCCATCGTCTTGGCCTTGAGGTTCAGCGAGGCTGTCTCACCAAGTACAGCGAAAGCCATAGCGCCAACAGTGGCGAAGTAGACGTAAGCGTAGATGACTGTGCATGCGGCTTGTACCCACTTAGCAGCTGAAGTGGGGACTACATCCATGATGCCGATGAGGAATAATAGGACTGTGAGGGCTCCCATGCCGGAGAGGAAGACCTTGCGACGACCGAAAGAGTTGACGACGAACCAACTGCAGATGTTACCGAAAACACCACATGCTGTGACGCCAACGCCGAGATCGAAGCTGCGAGAGGTCTCGAGGCCGGCGAGTTGAAAGAAGTAGGTTGAGTAGCCAAGCACAAAGATGATACCGACAAAGTGTTGACAGACAAAGACGCCCATGCTGATCATGGTTCGGATGAGGTCGGTTCCCTTGAAGCACTGGATCCAAGATGCTTCCTCTGCAGAAGCAGCTTGTTCCTCGGCGATAGTCTCCTTGATAGTAGCCAGCTTGGCGTCAATGTCGACACCAGTTCCGTAGAGTTGGATGAGTGATTTCTTCGCTTCATCAATCTTGCCCTTGCGAACAAGGTACCACGGTGTCTCAGGAGCGAAAGGCAGACCAACAGCGAGGATAACAATGAAAATACCCTGCGTAGCCAGCGCACCCCTCCAAGCCCAATGATCCGTCCTCTCACCAAAGGCCTTAATCACACCATTCGACACCAACTGCCCAATAGCGATTCCAAGGTTGACTCCTGCAGTAGCAATACCACGAAACACAACCGGTGAGATCTCAGACGTCGCCAACGGCGCAAGCGTTAGGAAGAAACCAAGTCCGAGACCAATGATGAGCTTGGACATGAGGAACGCGACGTTGGTGTTGGACATGCACTCTCCGATCGTACCGCCCGTTGCGAGGAGGAGGGCCATGATGAGGGAGTTCTTTCGGCCGACGTAATCGCAGATCCAGGAACACATGAAACCGCCGAAGAAACCGCCGACGGAGCTGATACAGTTGAAGGCGGTTTGCCAGTCGGCGGGGAGGATAGCTTCGCCGTTTTCGACGTATCTGATAGTTGTTAGTGGTGGTGAAGAGGGAGGTCGGATGACGGGCGTACCCAAAGTCGCGTCGGAAGGCGGCGACGGAGATCATGGCGCCGTTGATCTGAGCATCGAAGCCCCTACAGTCAGAGGTTAGTGACTATAGGCCAGTAGATATGATAGACGTTGGACTTACCAGCCTACAGCTGCGATTGACCAGTAAAAGCACCACCAAACAATAGCGGGATGTTGTTGAAAGCATTGCTTAAGCGTCAACTCATGCTCAGCCTGGCGATCTGCCTCGACAGCATGGCTCTTAGCATCAATGAACTCCGTACCAGACACCTTAGCCTGGAGTTCAAGATCTGCTTTGCCGGTAGTATTCGACGTCTCCATGATTGATAATAAGCAGTCAATAAGAATAAAGTGGAAACTGATGATGGATGCTGGTGATTACTGATAAAGATGCGGGTCAACTGCCGAGTCTTATATACAGCGGCATAGCCAAGTCATGAGCGTAGCATCATCAATAGTTTCCGGTTAAAGACGTGCCATCTTGTCGGATGTGACATGGCATGACAAGAAAAAGAAGCACGAAAATCATGCGCAGAAAAAGAACTAGCTCTAGCTAACACGGTCTAGACCAGTCTGGGGTTTGTGGGGAGACCACGAAAATCTGGGGATGCTGAGCTTACCCCAGTTTGGCTGATATGAGCGACATTCCCCGACGAGAGCCCACTTTCCGGCGTCACGAGTCAAGACGTATAAGGAGCGATATTCCCCGACCTAGCAATCCACTTTGTTTCTCTCCTCCTCCACGTTCAACATGCCCCCGCAAACAGAACAAGCTGAAGGGGATCGTCGGCCGGGGAAGAGACCTGCGCCAAGGGGCACTGCGTTTTATCCCCGCAAACGAGCTAATACGGCATGTCAAGTATGTCGGGCTAGGAAGACAAAGTGCGATAACCAGAAGCCGGCTTGTTCGTACTGCGTCAGTGTTGGGGCGACGTGTATTCAGTCCCCGGTTGATTTATCGGCATTTGACCCTGCGAGTCTCAAGATCTTGGAGCGGCTGGATGAATTGGAGAAGTTGATTCGAGAGCCGAAAGAAGACACCGCCAATCAAAATGTTGCGCAGCATGAGACAGAGCTGTTACCCGAGGAGTCTCCTTCGCAGTTATCCCCAGAGAGTCTGGGCGACATCCCCCTACGAAGCATCCTCCCCGAGAAGATGGAAAGCCTCCTTCTCTGGTCCGTCCTCTCACGCGACATGTCATCTCACGCAACCCTCCACCCCGATCCACCCCAGCCATCCCCATCTTATTCCCCCGGCTGCACATCCCTAGCCGACATAGCAGATCTCGACACCCAAGGCGTGAAAG